>PVKA01039941.1:0-19115 GCA_004027165.1 Ctenomys sociabilis
ATATTACTGTACCATCTTTTTTTAATATTTCATGCCTTAGGACTTATTTCTATGCTATTTTGCTTCTAAATTAGAGGCATCTCCTACAAATATTCTATAATGTACAAAATTGAAAATTAATTTATTTTTCTATTTGAATTGGAAAACATGAATTAATTTAAAATTAAAGAAATTAATTTTTCAGTTTTGGTTTAAAGTTAAAATTTAACACCCTTTCCTCCTTCCCTTCCCCTACTTTTTGGTCAGGGACTGCAATGACTCAAGACAGTTTCAGGATTGTTGGATTTTGTTGGAATTTTTTTGTTGGTTTACTTGAGTGCATTAAGGTTTTTTTACTCCAAAAGATTCCCGAGGTTTCAGTTATCATCCTTGAACCAGAGCTTGTTCTATTTGATGGATGTTGAAGCTGTCAGTCTGATAGCACCAAAAATCTACTTCTCATTTTAGGGTCTCCATTATTATTTCTTACTAGAACTTGTGTACCGTATAGTTTAGGAATCTAAAACTCCTTGAGAGGAAGACAGAACAAGATTCAACCTAATTTTCTGCATTTATCTTTCACTGGCTCTTTCTGGCTTTTCCAACATTCGATGATACCTGTCTTTGTTCCTTTAACTCTGTAGGATTGTCAAAAGCTGAGAGATTCTTTCTTTCTCAACCATTTATCCTGCAGAGCTTATACTTGAAAAAGTGGAGACAGTTGGGTTCTTACTTGGCCCTCTTCCCTCCTCTCCCCAATTTTGGGTTTTTGAGTTGTAGCTACTTGTGTTAGTTACTTTTCTCTTATTGCTGAGGCAAAATATACAACAGTTACAAGTTAAAGAAGGAAACACTTGCATGGGTGACAGTTTATAGCAGTCGGACTCTATACTCCAGCCTCATCCAAGGCAGAGTGGCATAGTAGAGGGACAACCATTCATGGCGACAGAAGACGACAAAAGTAACAAGAGTTTAACAGCATCTTTTGGCACTTTTTACCTTATGCAGATTGCTGGGATCAGGACATGGCTAAACCAATGTGTGGAGTGATTTAATAATCACATATTCTTTTTTTTTTTTTTTTTTTTTTTTGTTGGCAGAACCTGGGAATGAACTCAGGCCCTTGCGCTTGCCAGGCAAGCACTTATCCTACTGAGCTGTCTCCCTGGTCCTCATAATCACATACTCTTAATGCCAGCGTCATATAATCTAGATTCAGCCTCCCCTGAAGAAGCCTTATGACTGCCTGAGGCTTTATTGGGATGCTGAGACAAACAGCATCCCTCTTGACACCGCCTGAGTTGCATTCCAATGCCTTTCTAACAGTTCTTTTGTTTTTATTTATGTATGCAGTTGTGTAAGTAGATCATTATAGTCCAATATAAGCCATTATGTTAAAGCTGGAAGTGAAACTTCTTTAATTTGTGATTTTGATATCAATTTTATATAGACTTTATTTGTGTAACTTTCACAAGTAGGAATTCGTGTTGGTTTGTGTTGTAATAGTACATTGGTACTAGCTAAAATAAAGAATAATAAAATGTATAAGAAATTCTTGCAAAGTACTGTAAAACATAAGAAGGATTCGGGTTTTATTGGAAAAATTGTGATATCATATTTTAATGTTCCTTTACAATAAATTTTACATCTAATCTAAACTACAATTACATATTATCCATTGAGTAGAAAGTAAAAATTATTTCATTTCCAAATGTTCACATTTTTTTAGTTACATTTTGTTCTCCTTCAGAGAGAATCTAATTCTTATCAAGCCAGCATCTTGTCCATAATACAATCATGTTGGAACCATATTCTGGTTAAGAATCAATGAGTAGGATCTGTATTTTTTCCCTTTCATAACTTCTGTGCTGCTTTTATCTCAGGACTCCCTGGATGCCAGTATTCAGAGCTTTCAGCAAGAACAACTTTCTGCCATAACTGACCTTAAGGATCGGCTGGTAGCTGGTCAGCATAGCCAGGCAAAAGCCATTGAGGAGCGCCACGCTGCTCTGCTGAAGCGCTGGGAGCAGCTACTAGAACTTGCTGAAGCCCACAGACAGGAACTGATAGAGAAGCAGCTGCCTCTACAGCAGGTAAAAAGAAGGAAAGATGAAGCATAATGTGCTCTCTGTTATTTAGGTATTAGCCATGAAATTCATAAATCGATGCTGGTAACCTTGCTTGGAAAAATCTACCAGTACTTTGGGGCACAAGAAGACAATCTCCCTGAGCAAAAAGGAGTTCATGCTTTGTAGATTCAAAAACTCTTGTTTGATTATTATTTGCTCTACCGATAATTGAAATTAAGACTTTATACATACTTAGCAAACACTCTGCCATTATATGTCATTGCCATCCATTTATTTATTATTTATTTATTTGACATTTTAAGACATGCTTTCACTAAGCTGTCCAGAAAGGCCTTAAATTTTCAATCCCTCTGCTTCAGTCTCTCCTCACAAGTAGCTGGGATTAAAGGCAGGCAATACTATGCCTGGCATGGAAGGATTTTAAAAAGTGAACTGAGTTGAAATAGGCACCAGACCCATTAGGGAAAAAGTGACAGAACAAATCAGTAAAAGGCCTGTGCATGTGATGCAATGTAGGCAGGAGTGTTTTAAGTCTGTCTTTGTACCTTAACCTAGGCAACATAAAAGAAGCACTCTACAGGTATCCAGAAAGTTTTTTTTTTCTACTATTCTCTTGAATTTTTTGGATGACAAACTGCATGTGTCACTTAAGGTGTTGAACCTTGCTTCTGTTAAGAAATACAACAGTATAGGCATACTGCTTTTCTCTGTTATTACTATTAAAAGATAACAGATCTAAAATTGGCAATGTTAATGCCAAGTTCTAAAACTAAAGTATAAATATGTTTTATGTAGACATAAGTGAATAAAATTTGCTTTTTAAGGATGGAGCTAAGACACTGGATGTTGATCATACAGATATTCATAATTAAAAGAAATCAGATTGACAAGTGAACATGTTATAGGGAACCACCAAATGACACAGGGAGAAAAATTGGTCTTGAGTAGATGGCCTCCAAATGATGTAGGGAAAAAATGATCTCCCAACTTAAAAAGTACCTACAATGAGTTCATGTTCTCTAAAACCAAAGAATGAATTTTAGGAACAAACAAAGGTTATAAGCAGAATATATTTATTAGGGGAAAAAAAGCACCTGTCTGAGAGAGAGGGACAGGAGGGGGCCCAAGCAGGTTGTCCCTGGGAAGCTGTTTCTTTCAGGGATGTTTATAGGGTAAAACTACGTTGTGAGTTGGGTCTAAAGTGGTGAACATGGCAACTCTCTTAGGTGGGCATAAGGTGGGACAAAACTATGGTCAGTCAATGGGATTACAAGCGCCATTGTGCAGGTAAAATTGATTAAGCTCAGGACCAAATGGGGAAGTGAGTCATACAGCAAGCAGGTATGAATGTAGAATAGAACTGTATCTGGTAGCACCTGGTTAGTCCCATTAATGATTCTTCGTGGCTCCCTCAGGGTGATGATCAATCTTGGATGCCAATCTTTAGGAAGGTCAGCATTTGTTGATCTTTGGTCCTTAGGTCTGGTCCACAGTGGAAGCATCCATCCATCCCACAGTTGTAAGGTATCTTGTCTTCTGTGTTATCTCCTTCCAGAGCCTGACCCTGTCTGTCTATATTTCTATCTAACTCAGCTGCCTGCAACAAATAGTGAAGTTACTGAAAACACCTGAAGCATAAAGAACTTTAGTAATTAGGTAAACGCAGGCAGTTAGAGAAATTTGAAATAAACACACAAATAAATGCCAGTCATACTGTATCTTTTGTTAATTGCTAAACTACTTAGGGATGTAAGACTACAGAATTATTTTTTTAAGAGCAGATTATATTTTATTGGAGGAAACAAATCAGATGCCTGAGAGAGGGACAGGTGGGGCTCCCAGCAGGTTATTCCCTGGAATCTCTGTCTTCCAGGGACTTTTATAGAGTAAAATCATGTGGTGAGGCAGGTCTAAGGTGGTAGAGAAGACATAGGAACTCGCTTAGTTGGGCATGAGATGGGACAAAATTATGGTCAACCAATGAGATTACAAGCACCATTGCTCAAGTAAAATTGATTAAATCCAGTAACAAGTGAGGAAGTGTGTCACATAGCAAGGAGGCATGACTATGGGACAGGCTCTCTTCCTGTTGAGGATTGGGTTAGTGAGCTTGGGCTCTTTCAAGGTGATTGACACCTATTTAGAATAACAATCCCTGATGCCCATCCCTAGGGAAGTATATGGCTGTATTTCTTTACTCTTTTGTCTTGAGGTCTGGAACACAGCTGGAAGGGACTATTTCTTTCAAAGTTGCAAAGTCACCTTGACTTCCATATTGTCACCTTGAGGGCCTGGCCCTGCCTGTAATATTTTTTTTATCTAATTTGGCTGCTTACAACATTCCCCTCTCTGAAGAAGTAACCCAAACTGCCACCTACTTAAGATCAATTTTTCTCCTTGTGTCATTTGGTGGTTCCCTATATCATGTTCACTTGTCAATCTGATTTCTTTTAATTATAAATAAATTGCATGATCAACATCCAATGTTTTAGCTCTATCCTTAAAAAGAAAATTTTATTCACTTATATCTACATCAAACACATTTATACTTCAGTTTTAGAACTTGGTTGTTAATATTGCCAATTTTAAATCTGCTATCTCTTTTAATAGTAATACAAAGAAAAGCAGTATGGTTACACTGTTGTATTTCTTAACCATGGTCGATTACCACTAGAATTATTTTGCTTTTTGAAAAAGAAAAACCATCAAACTGGCAAGGTCCACATGTATATTATATAGAGGATGTTCTTCCCCTTTTCTGTTTTGCTTAGTTTTCAAACTGCTAAAAAGTTGTGTTTTATTATTATTATTATTATTATTATTATTATTAAATAATTCTAATAGGGCCATTGAGTGGCTCAATAGAATAAGCACTTTTCTGACAAGCACAAGGGTCTGAGTTCAATCCTTGGTTCTGCCAAAAAAAAATTGTAAAATATTCAAGCAATCCATAATATTATGAAAGTAACATGAAGTCCTTTATAAGTGTGTGTGTTCTTCTTGTGTAAAGGTCATGTTCATTTTCTCTGTGTTTGTTGTATTTCAGCATATACATCAGTGAAACTAATATATAGTAAGAGATACATCAGTGAAACTAATATATAGTAAGAGATAATGTGATGCCTTTCCATTCTTTCTATATTTAGATGCATTTTTTTCTTTACAACTCACATTTTGAGGGGTGAGAGAGAAAATTTATTTTTTCTCTTCAGACAAATCTTACAAATGCAATCTGCTAACCTGAAATCTATGATGAATATTATTTTATTATTATTTTTATTTTTAAGATGTTTTATCTATTTATTTGGCACAGGATATCACTATGCAGGTTAGACTTTTAGTGATCCTCCTGTCTCAGCCTCACCAGTGCTGGGATTATAGACATGCACCACCATTGCTGGTTTTGGTAGCTGGCTCAGTGTGGGGCTGGCACAGCATGTCATACTGGGTATCAAACAGGTCCATGCACTTGTCAGGCAGGCACTTAGAATGTAGAACTATCTCCAAATTTTATGATTAATTTTAAATCTTAACTTTTTCTGGTCATGTGATGTACCAAACAATCCATGTGTTTTCCCTCTTTTGGTAAAATGGATGGAATAGAGTCCTTCAGAGTATGTGGATTTTTCCAGGCAATAATATAGAGACATGTGGATTCATGATAAGGATATAGGTCACAGTGTAGGAAATGGATTGAGGGAGTGGTTTGAAAAATTCCAGGTATAAGATGAGCCCTGAATAAAATTCCAAAAGAAATCAAGAAAATGACTTAGTGTAGACCAAGAGATGACAGCATGTTTTGGCCTGCAGAAAATTTGATGAGAGAAAGAGGAACAGAAAAAGAAAATGATTAAAAAAAATCACCTGGATTGTTCATTCAATCATTTTCCATTGTTTCATTCAACACATATCTTAATCCCTTTCTTGCCTATGGGACAAAATACAGATATCTACAAATTGAGAGAGTGAAGTTTATTTTTACTCATGATTACAGTCTCTGACTGACTTGCTCCAAGATAGGTACAGTGGCACAGCCTGCCTGCAAGGGAGGCAGGAAGCTCAGACAAAAGGGAGGAGCTGGGAAGGGAGATAGACACTATTAGGTCAGGCCCTAATGACCACCTTTCAAAGAAGCCCTTTGCCTAAGAGCACAGTTAGCACTGAACGCATTCAGGGATTAAGCCAGTGATCAGTACAGCACTTCATGTCCCAGTCCCCCTTCCAAAAGCCTCACCTCAGAGCCAATGAGTCTTTTGGTAGACATTTCAGATGCATATCATAATAACACCTATTTCTGCATACTTATTATAAGCAAGGTAGAACAGGAACAAGGACTATAGAATAAAAAATCACATAATTGAAAAATATTCCTGATACATTTAGAACTTGTAAATGAAGTAAGTTTAGAAATCAAGTCAATTCCTCTTTTGTGTGTGTGTGTGTGTCAGTGAGGGAAAGCTTGACTAGTTTCACACAATGATGAAATCCTAAGACCAAAGCTTTTCTTGTAACTTAAAGATCCATCTGTAGGCTCCTGTGGTCCCCACTGATTTTAGCTCTACCACTGTAGAGTGCTGGCTTGCAAATATTTCAAAATAGCTATTATTTTTACTCTCAAGTTTCTCTTCTGCAGAGGTTTTTTTTCCAGGGTAGATAAAAATGTCTTCTCTTTGCTCTGAAGGCTGAGGAGCTGTTCATGGAGTTTGCAAACAAGGCATCAGCTTTCAACAACTGGTGTGAAAATGCGGAGGAGGATCTGTCAGAGCCTGTGCACTGTGTCTCCCTCAGTGAGGTCCGGCAGCTGCAGAAGGACCATGAAGCTTTTCTGGCCTCCATGGCTGGGCCTCAAGAAGACTTCAAACACTTGCTAGAGCTTGACCAGAAGATCAAGGCCTTAAATGTGCCTTCCAGTCCTTACACCTGGCTAACAGTGGAGGTGCTGGAAAGGGTCTGGAAACACTTGTCTGAGGTCATCCAGGTAATTAATTTATGAGGGCCCAACAGAGACTGTGGTCCAGAGTGAGCTGGCTGCTTAATTCATTGTCCAAGCTGGGGATCTTGTGCGAGCAAAATGAAGATTGTTCATAATTTTAGAAAGATGGCAGTTGTCCAGTGAGATTGTGTGGGCGACATTGAAAATTATGGTACCTGTGTCACATGTACACCTCATTCT
The DNA here is from genome assembly GCA_004027165.1 of Ctenomys sociabilis. NCBI lineage: Eukaryota > Metazoa > Chordata > Mammalia > Rodentia > Ctenomyidae > Ctenomys > Ctenomys sociabilis. The sequence continues at coordinate 7,243 of PVKA01039941.1, forward strand.
CCACAGTGTACATAGGGCTATAATTCTATGATTGAACAACAACAAAAAAAGCTCAAAATGTGTCATGATAAAAAATTATTCAAACTCTATGTACGTTCCCATCCAAGATATACTTTGTTTTATATGCATCTTCCAAGGTGCCTTTTATATGTTTAATTTTATTTTCAATCTATCTCTAATAGTCAATATGCAAAATAAGAAATATTTTCCAAAAGATTAACAAAAAATTGCTATGTTACCATTTTTTTTTACAACAATACTTTTTACTTACTACTTTTTCCTTTAAGTCAACTTATGTATTTCTTTACATTATATTTTACTATCTCTCCCAGTCAGAGCAAAAGGACTGTTTTTATTATCAGTTTACTTGACTTATTCCTAAATACTCACAGAAGTACTTACAGAGAATGACATTGGATATCTTTACATGTTTTGAAGAAAAGTTGGGCTGGATTAAATATGAACAGTTAGGCACACTCATGCTGAAGGCATATAATATTATAGTTGAGACTACAAATTGTTTTTTTTTTTATGTCAAAGAAGAACTTTCATTGTGAGCCCTCCTATCCATGGTTTGGGATTTTAGGAACGGGAGCAGGAGCTGCAAAAAGAAGAGGAAAGGCAGGTGAAGAACTTTGAGATGTGCCAAGAATTTGAACAGAATGCCAGTGCCTTCCTGCAGTGGATCCAGGAGAACAGGTTTGCTGTGCTTCCTCTGAACCCATGGCCCTATGCCATGCACACTGTTGGCCAAAGAGGTAACATAGATAGCTGAAGGGGAGTCGGTAGACTTTCGCAGCGTAGCTCTGTTGCCAAATCACATCTTCTCTGTGCTTTATATTTGGACTTGACTGCTCTCTAGATCACTCTTTCCAAAATTATGAAACAGAAATTTTACACTGCTGCTTATTTTAGAACTTTCACTGTTCTCATCTTAACACTCACAATTTTCCTTCTGTTGTCATGATCATAATTCAAAATAATAATCATCTTTATGTTTGATGCCACATTGCCCTCTAAAAGTGCTTCCACCTTCATTTTATTATTCAAAAGTGTACAGAACTGTTATTATTTACTGAGGATATTTACCCTCACATCCAGAAACAGAATATACTGGGAATACCTTGTATGAGGTTATTATGTTGCCAACCTGGTGACTCTGTAATGAAATTCAAGTGAGATAATATAGGTCAATTGTTTTTATATGATGCAAAATATTCTGTACATGAAGATAACTTTTTTTCACAATTTTTGGTAAATGATTTGGAACAGTGGCTACAGAGAGGAATGCAGCAGTGCATGAGAACAGATGCTTGAGGGTATCAGATTGTGTATCCTTTGTAATGTTTTTGGAGTTAAAGTATTAGATATTCAAGATAAAGAGGGCTTATTACTGAAGCATGTGGTTGATGGACAAACTGTGATATATACTTTTACTGCATACTCATTGATAAGGATAAACAAGAATGAATAAAGTGAAATATTGCATCACATCTTAAAAAAATTGAAGTTATCAGAAACCATACATCTTCCTCTGCCTCTGGTTTTGGGATGTTGACGTACTAGACAGTGAGCCCTCAATTAGAGAACATAACATATACTTTGCTGTCTGTACTTTCCTGAAAGAAGCAAGTGCTTCATGGAAGGCCATGAGCTGCTCAGAGTAGGAGAGACTTTGAGACTTGTGGACAGGATCATATTTTGTGGCTACAGAGGACTCAAAATCTGATGAAGTAAGGTCCACTGAGGTAAAACCTTGTTAACAATTTTCCTTCTCTATTTTTTGATGCTTGTTCCTGTCCACCATTTCCAGGTCCTATTTTCTGGATGGGTAAGTATTTTATTATCATTTCTGTTTTCTTATATTTTGGTAAAAATGTTAGATAAAGGGGGCTTATTACTGAGCTATCACTATGCCATCATAAAGTGAGAATGCCTAAAAAGGAAGAGGTCAGAAAACTCCAGTAAGTGGAGTCTTGCCTGTGTTACTTAGTGTGCAGAACTGACCTTAAGTATCCACTGGGTCTGAATCTTTGAATTTCATCACAAATACGTTGAAAAAAGTCAGAAAAATGTGTCTGTACTAAAAATGTACAGCTTTTTCTTATTTTATTTTCTAAACAATAGAGTATAATCACTATTTGCATTTACTTTGCATGAAATATTTAAAGTCAGTAGTCTAGAAATGATATAAATTATATGGGGGAATGTATGTAGGATTTACATCGGTATTGTCTCATTTCATAAAAGGGATCCGAGAATCCTCTGTTTTAGTATCTGCAGTGTTATGAGAGCTATTTACCTATGGATACCAAGCATGACTTCTATAGACAACAAAATTATAAGAGATATGTAAAGGACTTCTGCTAGGCAAAGAAGAAATGGAGATAGGTTTTATTTCCCTTCCTGTGAATCTAGAAAGATACTGAAGACAGAAGAGTTAGATTCAAAAACATTCCGTAAGACCACATACATAGCATATCCTAATTCCAATTTTGCATTCCTTACCCTTCTCTTTTTCCCCTATTCATCCCTTTATCCCTTTTGAGAACTCCATACAAGGAATGCAAGCATTACATGCTGCAATTGTGTACCAAAATAAGTTTTCAATTAGCAATAATTGTGCATAGGATAAACCTCATGGGCTACAATCCTGCCACTGTGCAAAGCTTTTATACCAAAATAAGAAGGGGATGAAAGGAAAGGGAACACAGAGAGGGAAAGGGGTGAAGAAAAGAAATAACACATATTGCTGTTTATACCAAATTTCCACAAGGAATGCAAGCATTCTATATCACACACATGTGCTAATAAGAAAATAATATAGCATAAAGACTATGTTATTTGTATAAAGTACAAACAGAAATGTAAGAGTTTTCAGTTGGTACATAGGTAGGATATATTGACCTCTGATATTAGGAATAATTCATCACTTTGCTTCTTAATTAGATCATTGCCTAAAGAAACAGGAACCCTGGAATCCCAGCTAGAGGCAAATAAAGTAAGTAAATTTTGCACAGTAGTTGAAGAAATTGCTAGAACTTTAAAAAGTGGAAGAAAAACTACAAAAGGGCAATTTAATGATGTTGTAGGTAACTATCACCTGCAATGAAAAGCCAGGTCTGTGGTGCTGACGGTCTTGCCCTATTGCATGCTGAAGCACAGAACTCTACTTCATGGGTATGGACCCTCTAGTTATTTAAAATTTCTGAAGTTTTGCTTCTGCATAAAATAGAGATAGAAGTTATATTACAGAGCCTCTGAAATGATCATGTAAGACAGTAGATGTGGAAGTTTCTAGGTTGTAATGAGGAACACTAACAAAGTTTGCTTTTTATCTGAAGTGATAAAATAATATCATTCATTCTAGGTAATCTCCCAATAGTTTAGTGCAACAAGATACTAGAACAGGGCTTGTTATCTTGCTTTCAACATTATACCCTCGCAAAAGAAACAAAAATAGCTAACTCCATTTTGGCCTTATGAAAATAAAATAGGATGCTAAATCTTATTTTAGTTAATTTTTGGAGGACCACAATCCTTACAACATTTAATATTTTCTCACACATAACTTACTTTCAGAGGACTTGGTTTATCCTTGTTATCCTTGGGAAACAGTATCTTCTCATTATCACTCATGTGCAGGATGTAAAAGTTTTGGGAATTGTGTGAATGATTGGCAAGAGCAGACTATTCATGTCTGTCTGAGCTGATGAAGGAGGGCTAGGAATGAACGGAGGGGTGTTTAGATGGACCTTAGAACCCAGTCACAATTGATGCTGCAGATAATTCACAATGCCTATGACAGAAAATAATGATAGATGAGTTGGGAATTTCACTCTTCTTCATCTGCATTACATCACCACTGAGTCTTAAATTTGCATCTTAGAGCATATGAGAATTGCAGGGCTCTTCTCACCTAAATCTGTCACTATTTTGTAAGTGAGGAAAACATAAATGAAAAGGATCTCCTGAGTTGACCTTTTCTCATAGAGGACAAGAAGAACTCCAAACAGAACTGAAAAGGAAACTCCAACTCATCAGCCTTTCTTCTTCTATCCTCTCTCCAGAGGCCTGAATGCCTGACTCTCTTCTGTCTTTTTCCAGAGGAAGCAGAAAGAGATCCAAGCCATGAAGCGCCAACTAACCAAGATTGAGGACCTAGGTGACAGCATGGAGGAGGCTCTGATCCTTGACATAAAGTACAGCACCGTTGGACTGGCCCAGCAGTGGGACCAGCTCCACGAGCTGGGAATGCGGATGCAGCACAACCTGGAGCAGCAGATCCAAGCCAAGTACTGAGCATCCATAGCTGGGTGGGCAGGGTTACAAGGGTAGCAGGAGCACAAGTAAGAGCTAGTGTATGGGGTACTAGATAGAAGAGCTGCCTCAGAGAGGTAGCTCTCTTCCAAAGCCAACATTGTCTCTGCATACTGTCCCACAGAGGTACTATTGCTCTTTGTACTGAGGTCTGTCATGAGATATGAGAGGTGTCCGTCCCACTGATTCTACTTTTCATTTGTTGAACAAATGCTTTCTCCATTCAGTTCTCAGAATCACTTTATTGTTCTCTGTGCTCTTTTCAGAGAGTACCAACTTTGCAAAAGTCCCATTCAGAATATAATATCTAGAATGCAAAAATCCTCAAACAATGGCCTAAAAGGCTAAAAGAGCAGACATTGTCTTTCCTAGATATATTAATTATACCAAAGCTGTTTCAGATATCAAAGTTTGGACCTCATTTTTTTTTCTGGATCAGGAATTGAAATTTTTTTTCCTGTAAATGTTCCAATATAAAATAATTTAGTCTTTGTGAGTCATGAAATTTATGTTGACTGTTTGCTTCTGCCAACATAGTGTAAAAGCAACCATAAATTTTTAAGTAGATAAGCATGGCTGTTACCATAAATCTTAATTTGAATATGCTAAAATTTGAATGGAAGGTCATTTTGACATTCCCTGACAGTCTTATTTTGATAATTTTCAGACATAATTAACATATAGAAGCCATGTATGGCTCATGAGTTGCATAGTGACAGGTGATAAAGTGGGTTTGATCAATGGCATATAGCTAGCCAATCTCTGAATAAGATGATAAAACATCATATCGCCTATCAATATCCTTATCTTTTCTGTGTCATAATTTTTGCTTTTCTACTGTTTCATTTCATAGCTAATTCAAGATTTTTTTTTTCAGGGACACCATAGGTGTAAGTGAGGACACACTGAAGGAGTTTAGTACCACCTATAAGTGAGTATATTTTCATAGTAAACTGGTTCTTCAATTTCTAGGTCATTCAGAGCAAGTCAATAAATAACTAGTATTTTTCTCCCTCTATGTGCCTTCATGGGATCTTAAGTCAAAATCTGCATATGTTTATTATTTTAATTAAAAACATATTATAATCTATGGTATAATACATTAATAAGTTTTAATATAATGTAATATAACTACCATGAGATTTTTAAGGATTAAAAAATATATTTCTTATTTACATAATGCTTTGTTTTTCCGTCTATCAGTATATAAAGAAAAAGAAATAGAAAGATACAGACAAGCTCAATACCCAGCTCTCTGATGTTATTATATGTTACTTAATGTTCTAGCTGATATAAGACCTATTTCTTTTTCTTATAATCAGATTCTATCTTGAGTGTGATAACATGTTCTATTCTTAGACATTTTGATGAGAATTTGACAGGGCGTTTGACTCACAAAGAATTCCGATCCTGCCTGAGAGGACTCAATTACTACTTACCCATGGTAGAAGAAGATGAACCTGAGCCCAAGTTTCAGAAGTTCTTGGATGCTGTAGATCCAGGGAGGTAAGAAGACCGAAAAATGATTCAAGATTGGAAGGAGAGGTTCAAAGAATCAAGTGGTCCATAAACTCTGAAACTCACTGATTTGAAAAACAGGGTAATACAGGCAATCATAAGTAAATAGGGCATTGCTTAGTATCTTTTCATGATTATTTTAGAAGTTAATGGCACTAACCCTGCCTCAGAAACTAGATCTGCAAGTTTGGTGATTCATGGTTTATCTTTGATCTATAAATTTTAGCGGATTCTGAGGATAGGGCTTGAGAAAAGAAATCATTTCATAAATGTCAAATTTTAGGAAGACATGGACAGCTAAAAGAGGTAGAGTTGTTTGAATTTGTGAAGGTGTGAAAGAGTTATAGACAGATCAGGTTGGTCTTTAGTTGGTTGACTAATTCTTATACCAAAGACACAAGAGCACCTGAATTATCTAGATATCCAGAAACTTGCACTGATGGAAAGATGGAAAATTCTAAAACTGTTGAAGAAAACCAAATTGGAAGCTGAGTCTAAAGTTTGGGAAATTTTGTTTATTGGCAGAGAGAGAGAGAGAGAGAGAGAGAGAGAGAGAGAGAGAGAGGAAGGAAGGAAGGAAAGATGGGAGGAAAGGAGGGAGGGAGGCAGGCAGGGAGAATGAGAGCAAGAGCAAAGGAAGAAGGGAAGGAGGAAGAGAGAGAGCCAGAGAGGAAGGGATGGAGGGAGGGAGAGAGAGAGAGAGCAAGAGCCAGGAGAGCTAGAGAGTGAGAGAGCAACAGAGGGAGAGCAAGAGTGAGAGAGAATGAAAACACAGCATAACCAAGTATCAAGCAGCTTATTTGAAAGAGAACACAGATAATCAATCCATCTTATCTTCACTTGGCCCCTAAGACACTGTATAGGATGGGAACAGGGTTTCTATCTGTCTTGAGAAAGCATAGTTCCTGTATTTCTCACTCAGGAAGGGTTATGTTTCACTGGAAGACTACACATCATTCCTGATTGACAAGGAGTCGGAAAATATCAAGACCAGTGATGACATAGAGAGTGCTTTCCAGGCCCTGGCAGAGGGGAAGTCTTACATTACCAAAGATGATCTGAAACAGGTCAGATTGTAATAGCTTTCCTCTAATAATCTCAATTTAGTTCAGTCCATTCTTGGTTGTCTACTCTGAAAACTCTCACCTACCTACAGACATTTTTCTTCCTAGCATCTTTTCTTTATGGGATATCATTTGTTTTGATTATTCTGTTTTGTCTTGATACAGCTTAGAAACCTATAATGACTCTTTATTCAGTATCAGAGTCAATTCAAAACACATGACTTAGTTTTTAAGCCCATTTTTACCCCTTCTACTTTCCTTGGCCTTTAAGATAATTTAGGGAATGAGAGATACAGGATAGTCAAAGTGAATTAGAGGTGTTTCTTCAAGAAAGAAATATGCTAGAAACTTGAGTTAGTCTGGTTAATTAGAAATCATACATTTTAGAGAAAAGGACATGATTGCAAAGGGTTTGCCTGTCCTTTCAAAAACTGGCTGCACCTTCTGCATTTAGAGCATAAAGAAAGTCCCAAGGAACTAACAATCTCTAGAAGTATGTTCAGCTTCTATAACTGTCCTTTTTTATGCTTTCAGGCTCTCACACCAGAACAAGTATCATTCTGTACCATTCATATGCAACAGTATGAGGACCCACGAGGTCAGCGCCAAGCTGCTGGCTATGATTATGTTGGCTTCACCAATTCCTACTTTGGTAACTAATAAAGAGATATCTTGGATCACAGAAAATTCATCTAGTGGGTAGTATTAGGAGATGAAAGAGCTAGGTGAGTGAGTTGGCGTGTTAAGATTGGTGTGTGTGTGTGTGTGTGAAAATTGTTTCAGAATATAAAAATGATAACTTGGCAAGTTTAGGAGTTAAGCAAATTGAAGGAAAAAATGTCATGGAGTTATTTTGTAAGCAACTAGTCACCCCTGAGTTCTTCCAGTGTTTTTACTTTTTAATTGTTTCATTGTGTTCTGCTTATCTTCATCATCTTTTTGTGTGTTGTGAATACAGAAGAACCTATTTTTAAAATAACAATACTAAATAAAATATTTCTTACCCAGTTGAGGTTCTGTATTTCTGCTAACCATACCATTATCTAAACATGAACAGCTGATTGTACCATAAAACGAAAGGCCATTATAGAAGACATGATAGAATTAATATCTGGAGAGGGTGCAATGTTTATTTTGCATTTTAAAGGGCTAGTCACCATTTTATTTATTTATTCATATTTATTTATTATTTTTGTATTTTTAGGGAAGCGTCTAGAGCGTGTTCAGGGTCTCACTACGAGATCGAGATTCTCCTGTTTACAGGAGATAGTGATTCTCCTGTTTACAGCCGCACAAGAGCTGGGGTTACAGGCATGTATCACCATGCCCAGTCTCACTTTATGTCTCAGTGCACCCTGGGGGCAGGGCCAGCAGGGCAGACCCTGGGGATTGAATCCCCTGCCCCTGAGCCTGCTTGCAGGTGCTTTAATCTGTTGAGCTATTTGGCCGGCCCTACTTATTAATTTTTATTTTAAAGACAATAAAACCAATGATACACAATTTCAAAAGATAGGAGGAAGTTAAAAATGATTATTGTATCATATATTGTTATCTTTAAAGTAGTTACTAGTATTACAAGATATGGGCATACAAAAATGATCATGTATAAACACACACTATTCCTTTCAATGAACTAAAAGAGATTAGTAGTATAGTTATCTTAGCTATCTTGGTTTTTTTTTTTATTTTATTGAAGTACAAATATCAATCAGACAGTTTTAAGACACCTTAACAAGACAGATTCGATAAATTAATACATTGAAAACTGTTTTCATACTGTTTTGGTATCATACAAGATGCATACATGACATTATACTTACAGACATTATTATAGCTGATGTCTCTTATCAGCAAATTAAGATTGTAGCTGTTTACTTATCTTATTTTTTATACCTGCATTACATCAAAAATTCAATAATTATTTTCCTAGTGGATAACCATAGTACTAGAAGCTGACATAATACCCTGTTCAACCACCCTTAGTGCAGATCTTGCCTCTCATAGGATTATGTAGAAGCACAGCGTTATCTATCCCAACTGTACTGTCTATACATACACATCATGATTTTTCTCTTTCTATATCCCTTCCTTTGTCTACACCTGTTAAAGGTGGGCACTCCATTGTCATTCAACTAACATATGTGCTTGAACTTGACAACACAATCCAACACCATCCAGCATGCCACAACAATAGTGAGTTATTCAAAGAAGTTGTCGACCATAGCCATTTACAGCTCAGCTTAATATTATGGCCCCATGATGTATACTTCATTTTTATACTTTTCTGCTAGATAGTTAAGACGTATATAGAGCAAGACTTATATACCAACACATGTACTTTATATTTCTTATGTGGTCAGTGAAGTCCCCTCAAGGTTTATCTTGTAGACCTGAACATTATTCTGTAGAACCTTTGTCTGTATCATCCATGTGGATGAGTCATGGCCCATGCTTCACCAGTTGGCTCTCTGTGAGAGCTTGAGAGAAAGTTCTTTTTCCAGGCACACGATAGAACTTCAATCTCTTTCCTCTGTGGCTCCATAATCTCCTTGTTTACAAAATTTGGAGCTCAACTGAGTTTCATAATGTTGCAGTACAGGTTCTCCTATGTCCTGAGTCTTGGCTGACCTTGAAAGGCTAGGGCCAAAATGTTGGCTGGCCTTGTGGCTCTTTTATTTCTCCAACTCTGATCTGTGAACTTAGGTTGTTAACCATCCAGAAGAAAAGCTGATTAGTATCCTTCAGCATATGCCATTCACTTTGCCTTATCTGACTCACTTGATTAAGTTGTTGTACGTTTCCTTTTGTATTTCTGCTTTTCACTTGTTATACTAGGGAGACTATATGATATTTACACATGTGTGTCTGGTTTATTTCATTTATGAGTATATGTTCAAATGGCATCCACTTCAGTATAAATGCTTCAAACTTATCATTCTCAATATCTGAGTAATACTCCATTATATAGAAATACCACATCTTTTTCAACCATTCCTCATGTGATGGACATCTTGGTTGTTTCCAAGATTTTGCTATCACACATTGCGCTGCTATAAACATAGGTTCACATACATCACTATGATACGATGTTTTCAGATCCTTTGGGAAAATTCCCAATAGGGGGATAGCTGGCTTGAATGGGATTTCTAGTCCTACTCTTTTGAGGATTCTCCACGCTGACCTCCACAATGGATGTACCACTCTACATTCCCACTAGCAGTGGAGAAGTGTTCCCTTTTCCCCAAAATCTCTCCAACATCTGTTGTTGGTTGATTTCCTTACGATAGCCATTCTTTCTGGAGTGAGATGGTATCTCAGTGTTGTTTTTATTTGCATTTCAAGAATGGCTTGTGATGTGGAGCATTTTTTCATATATTTATTTGCTTCTTTAATTTCATCCTCTGAAAAGTGTGTACTCATCTCAGATACCATTTCTGAATTGGGTCTTTAAATTTGAGGGCTCTGTTATATCTTAGTTTTTTATATATTCTAGACAGAAGTCCTCTGTCTGATTGCTTATTACTTAGGATTTTTTCAAAATTTGTGAGTTGTTTTTTCACTCTGTTGACAATTTCTTTTGACATGCAGAAGCTCCTTAAGAACAGTTGATCCCAGTTGTTGATTCTTTCAAGTGCTTTCCCGTGGGAATATATGTTTGTTCATGAACTCTTTACCTACCCCTATGTCTTCAAGAGTTCCTCCTAATTTCTCTTCAAGGAGATTGAGTGTTTCTGTTTTAATGCTTAGATCTTTCATCCGTTTTGACTTTAACTTAGTGCATGGTGATAGAGCTGGGTCAAGTTTTAGTTTTTGGCATGTAGAAAGCCATGTTTTCCAGCACCATTTGTTAAAGCGGCTATCTTTCTTCCAGTGAGCTTGTGTAGCCCCTTTGTTGAAGATAAGATGGCTGAGTGTTTTCGTAGATGCCTCTGCGTTTTCTAATCTATTCCACTGATCCTCAGGTCTATTTTGTTGCCAATACCATGTTGATTTTATCACAGTGGCTTTGTTGTACAATTTCAACTCAGGAATTCTGATACCTCCAGCCTTGTCTTTATTGGCCAAGATTGCCTTTGCTATTCTAGGTCTTTTGTGGTTCCAAATGAATTTTAGGATTGATTTCTCTATATCTGGGAGGTATGTTGGTGGCAGTTTGATAGGGATTGCATTAAATCTGTACAGCAATTTTGGGAGTATGGCCATCTTCACGATGTTGGTTCTTCCTATCCAGGAGCATGGAATATCTTTCCATTTCCTGAAATCCTCTATAATCTCTTTTCTTAGGGTATTATAATTTTCTGTGAAAAGATCTTTGACTTCCTTGGTTAAGTGAATCCCAAGGTATTTCATTTTCCGCGGTGCTATTGTAAAAGGTATTGTTTCTATTGTTTCTCTTTCAGTGTGCTTGTTATCTGTGTAGAGGAATGCTATTGACTTTTGAGTACTGATTTTGTATCCTGCTATGCTACTGAATTTCCCTATGAGTTCTAGTAGCTTCTTGTTGGAATTTTTGGTTTCTTCCAAGTAAAGTATCATGTCTTCTGCAAATAGTGATAATTTAACTTCTTCTTTACCTATTCTTATTCCCTTTATTTCTCCCTCTTTTCTACTGGCTGTTGCTAAGGATTCCAAGACTATATTGAATAGGAGGGGTGATAGAGGACAGCCTTGTCTTGTACCTGATTGAAGAGTAAAAGATTTCAGTTTTTCCCCATTTAGGATTATATGAGCTTTTGGTTTGTCATAGATGGCTTTTATCAATTTAAGATAGAGTCCATCTGTTCCAATTTTCTGTAGGACCTTGAACATGAATGAGTGTTGGACTTTGTCAAAGGCTTTCTCTGCATCATTTCAGATGATCGTGTGGTTTTTAGATTTCAGTCTATTAATATAGTGTATTACATTTGTAGATTTTCGAATATTGAACCATCCTTGCATCCCTGGGATGAATCCTACCTGGTCATGGTGTAT
>PVKA01039942.1:0-19067 GCA_004027165.1 Ctenomys sociabilis
GAAAGTAACATAGACATGCACCAACGTGGAAGATCCCAAGCTACATTAATAAGTGAGGAGAAATGCAGCTTTCACCACAATATGCAAAAACACACAACCTTTGGGCAAAAGAAACATGGGAATTAGAACTTATTTTCATCTATGTTTGTATACAGAAAAGAAATTAGGAAGAGTAGTTGCTTTGGGGGGGGTGTAATCTGGCAAATGGGAAAGAACAAGGGAAGGGAGAGCGGCTGCTACAACTTAGTGTTGTTTTGCGCATTAGTGGGTATTTCAACCTAAGTTAAAGATTCAACCTCAAACCTCCTTCCTGGCCAAATGATTTTTCATCTTCCTCCAAATGACAATCTTCATGACTTTTAGTTGGCCACTTGGTGAACTGAACACTCTTTCTGGGACAGAGCAGACTCTTGTTATCAGGAGGGTGGAGGGATGGGGGCACAGGCTCCCCCAACCTAGGGTGATATACTCCAGACAGGTGATGGATCCACTACCCAGGCTTCCTTGAGAAATTGGGGAAAGCATAAAGGCAGCGAGGAGCTATCCAGCCCCAACTTCATTTTTTTTTGGTTGTACTAAGAATCAAACTCAGGACCTTGCACTTGCCAGGCAGGCACTTACACAGCTGAGCTATATCTCCGGCCCTGCCAACTTTAAATTAACCAGAATTTCATGCCCATAGGACAATTTTCTAGAAAGACAGAAAAGTCAGTATTTCTCTCTTCCAGAGTTGAGAATTCAGACTCCTCCCCTTAGCAGACAATCTCTCTATCTCATGCCTAACACAAAATGCTGGGGTCATCTGGCCAAGAAGACAAGCACCCACAAATCCCCATAGCAGGAAACTCCTCTTGAAGCAGAAAGTCAAATTCTATAGACTGAAATCAGCAGAGTGAAGACTCAGCCGAGCCTAGGGGATTCCTCCGGGGCCCAGGACCCTTCTGTCTTTACCACTATTTATAAATGTCAAAACTTACATCAGGTGTCGGGCCTACAAATGACTAATCAGTTACCAAGGTGTGGTAATGACTACGCTGAGCTCCTACCAGACCAACATCTCCATTAACGTTGAGTCTTTAGGTGGAGAGCAAGGCAAGGTCAAGTAAATTTATGGCAGGGGGCAAGAGCAAGCAAGGAACTGAGGAGAATAGGCTCCTACCACTCTACAAAAGCCAGTGTTCCAGCAAAACTAAGCTCAGAGTCTCACCTCCAGGTGAATCCCCTTTGCTCCTGAAGGCTGAACTTGGGCTGAAGCCAATAATGGGAGACAGAGGAGGGGCCTCACCTTTTCTTCCCCTTCTCTGGCCTGAACATGCTTAGCTCTTTGCCTGTCATCCTTTACCAGGATCTTTGAAAAGCAAGGACCAGAAAGCCTGTATCCTTGTGGCTGCATCATTCAGAGGATCTTCAATGAGCACATATCCAAATCCCCTAGAACACTCACTGAAACAAGTGTGCTGGGCATACCTCCCTCTCTTTGGCTTGGGAAGTCTGCATTTGTCTCAGATGGTTTATTTTTAACAAACTGCATGGCAGTGATGGTAGTGCTGGTGATGGAGGAGGAGATAGTGGTGATGGAGAAGATAATGGTGGTAGTGATGATGAAGATGATGGTAGTAATGATGGTTGGTGGTAGTGGCGGTGGTTGTGCTGCTGGCTTGGAGACCATATCTGAGAAGCTCTGCACAGCCTCAGGCTAGGGGACCCTTTCCACAAGAAGGGGGGATGGGGGTGTAGTGAGGTGCCTCTCTTGCTCGGCTCCCCTCATCAGCCCCTTTCTTCTGGTTTTTCTCTCACTGACTTCCTTCTTTTCAAGCAGAGGTCCTGAGATGACTATGAATTAAAGCTATCTTTCACCTGCCCTGATCTCCACTCTCCCAAACTCTTCATCTGTCCCTGTTCACCCTCCCTTTACACACTCTTTGTCTCCAGGGATTTTGTGGCCATCCACTGCCTTGAAGAAAATCCCCAGACTCCTTAGCATGGAGTTTAAGATCCACTGCCATCTCTTCCCCCTGCCTTGTCCCTTTTCAGTGCTCCTGACCCACCGCATACTGAACTGGGCACTTCCCACCTCGGGCTTTGCTCCTTCTGCGCCCCTGCCAAGAAATACTGTTCCCCACTCCCTTTACAGGTCAAGCAGACACACCATGACCCAGGCCGGCATGAAGATCCAGGGCCAAGAGATCAGGTAAAGGCTGGGTCCAAGTCCCCAAGCAGCTCCAGGCCCAAGATCCAGGGAGCACATCTTGATACACACATAAACCCTCATCCTGCTATGTGATTCATTTTTATTTATTTATTTAGTATTTTAGGGAAGGGTCTACAGGATGTTTAGGGTCTCACTACTACATGGACTCACAGTGACCTGCCTGTTTACAGCTTCCCAATAACTGGAATTATAGTCACACACTACCATGCCCAGTCTCACTTGCCCTCTCAGCATGCCCTAGGAGTGGGGTGCTTCATTATTTAAAAAAACTTTCACAGAAAACACAACATCGAGGTGTAGGTGTGGACTTTATTCCCAATTTGCAGATATGAGCTGCATTGGAGGGGAAGTAAACTTGACAGATTCTTACCTAAGAAGTTACTAAATGGCCAGAAGGGGAGCAAGGGAGGTGGAAGGGAAGGAAAGGAAAAGAAAAAAAAAAAGAGAATAGAAAGATGGAAACAAAGCTTTTGTAACTAAAGAGAGGAAGAAGAGGAAGAGAATGAGGGAAAGAGGATCTATCATGTACAGACACAAATTCTCTATCATGAATGGGATCACAATGTATATCAAAAGCATACCAATAAAATTAATTTAAAAAGAGAGATCTAGGATCTTGGCAGTATCTAGAAAGAGTTGCAGGGAAAGAGCAGGCCAGGGCCCAGGACAGAAGCTTGGGCCTGCCTCAGGAGGCAGGATGTGTGTTGGTATGGAGTCCAGGCCTGCTATTTCCAAGCACGGTGCCAGCCTGTGCCTTGGTTTCCTCATTGTAAGTGGAGCTAACATACTATATCCCCCCTAAAGCTGCAGTTGGAGCCAGAGTTACATGAGGGCTATGAAGATGCCAGATTTCAAGTAAGTGCTCATTAAAGGGCAGTCATTCATAGGGGCCTCGGGAGAGAGAAGGAAGGCCCTGTGGTCAGAGACTGCAGCTCCAGAGGCCAAGATTGGTAGAAAGGGGCAAGAGTCTGCTCGTGCTGCAGTGGGCCAGCTGTTCTAGCACCGTTCACCTTTGCAGCTACCTCCAGATAGAAGTTCACAGTGAAGGAAACTGAGGCACAAAACGCACTCCTTGGCCATAAAAATGGATAAACTTGAGTTATCTGTAGGAAAAGATGTATTCTGAGACTTATAACATTAAGCGAATTATAGCAGACACACAAGCTTATATATTGCATTATATCTCCTATATAAGAAACTCTAAAGTATAGGGTTGGCCTGATAACTCAGCGGACTAAAGTGCCTGCTGAGGCAGAATGCAGCGGCTTAGGTTTGATCCCTAAAGTGCTGTGTCCACCCCCTACCCCCCCACCCCCGCCTACTGAGCCAGAGACTGAGACTGGGTGTGGTGGTGCACACCTATGATCCCAGTACTTGGGAGGCTAAACACAGGTGGACCACTATGAGTCCGATCTACATAGTGAGACCCTGAACACCCCATAGAGTCTGTCCTAAATACAGAAAAAAGAAAAAGAAACTCAAAATATAAATAAATTAAAGAACAAAATAAAGGATAACAGGACATGGAAATAGAACTTTTGCAAAAGGGAAGGAGACCAAGAGATGGGGGTAAAGGAAACTTTTAAAAAGAATTAAGATCTAGGGAGGGGGAGATAGCTCAGCAGCATAAGCACCTGCCTAGAAGGACCTGGGTTCGATCCCTGGTACCACATGTCGTGCCAGCCCTGGAACTCCAGGCAAATTGAGCCAGCCACTGATGCCAGGTATGGTGGTGCATGCCTGTAATCCCAGCACAGAGGACGCTAAGGCAGGAGGATCACAACAAATTTGAGACCAGCCTAGGCTACAAAATGAGTGTATGACCAGTCTGAAGTACACAGTGAGACCCTGCCACAAAAAAGACCAAAAAAAAAAGAAAGAAAACAAAAAATGCTCAATATCACCAGTCATATCAGAAGTCACATAGTAGACACCTATGTGGTAAGAGCAAAGTCCTGAGTTCAATTCTTAGTACCAGAAGGGACAAAAAAAAAAACCCAAAAAACTCATACAATGAGATACCAAAAACTAGTACATACTGGAGAGAATGTGAGGGAATTAGAACACTATAGAATGAAAAATGGTGCGGCCACCATGGGAGTTCAGCTGTCCCTCAAAGAGCTAATGAGAGAATTGCCATTATACCTAGTAATTCCACTTAGTGTAGAGAACTAAAAACAGGTTCCCAGACTCTCATACACTAATGTTCATAGCAGCTTCATTCACAATAGCCAAAAGGTGGAAACAACCCAAGTGTCCCTTACTGTCTAGATAAATGTCTAAACAAATGTGTTTTATCTGAAAGAAGGCAGATACAGAAGTGCACATACTGTGTGACTCTACAGAAAATACCCAGGAAAGGCTAATCAATAGATACCGAAAGCAGATTAGTGGTTCCCAGGGAATGAGACTGAGAGTGAGACCAAGAGAAGGACTAAAGCTTGGCTGCTTGTTTAATGGGCATGTGTGGCTCCCTTTCTATGGCAGTGATGAAGAAGTTCTGAAACGGATCAACACTGTGAATGTGCCTAATGGCACCAAGTCATACACTCTAGTTACAATGGTAAATTTCAGGGGCTGGGGATATAGCTCAGTAGAATAAGTGCTTGCCTGGCAAACACAAGGGCCTGAGTTCAATCCCTGGGTCCGCAAAAATAAAAATAAAATGTTTGGGCCCGGGGAGATGGCTCAGGAGAATAACCGCAAGAAACAATATCGGCAAAGCCAGATCATGAATTAGAGGCTCTACAAGTCCCAACAGCATTCCAGGCAGCGCTGCCTGTGGGTCCCTTACCCTTACTCCCCTAGGTGAGCGAAACAGCAGCTCAGGCCCCTGCCCAAAGGGCCGCTACGGTGGGCAAACCTAGAAGCCAGTCCAAGCCTCCAGAGACAGAACATCAAGCAGCTTCCAGATCTTTCTTTAGGGTTGATGCGCCCTCTGGTGGAAATCGGAGAGCAGCCCAACTCTAATTTCCACCTGTAAAATGGTGCTCCTCCTAGCCGGGTCACTTCGTACTCTCCCTGCTCTTCCTCGCCCCTGCACTCTCTCTTTCTGCACACTACCCTGAAACTCTACCTGGACACCGGTTGGTGATGGAGCTGTACAAGCGACACGTCCGGAAGCTGGCCACAGCTCTCCCTTTACTGATACACTGCCTTTGCCCACTCCACAAGGTGCTGTAAACAAGGTGTTGTGAGTGCCAGACCCAGCTGGCTCAGAGCACCGGCAACTCCAAGTTGGGGACACACTGTGGTAAGGATTAGGCTTCAGTCACTGAATCGGGGATCCTGGACCTATCAGTGAACCCTGCGAGGCCGGTCAAGGAGAGGTGGTACTGGCTGTGCTCAGGATGAGGGAAGGGCGAGTTGTCCAGCCATGCTGGGCCAGGCTCCTCCTCACTGTTCACCTGGCCTCTCTTTCAGGGGAGCGCCTCTAACTCTCGAGGTTCCTTGCAAGTCCCTTTCCCAGGTGCCCCAGAGCCACAGAGTCCCCCTCCCTCCTCCATCCCCCACACACCTCACACCCTTGGGCCTGCTGCTTAATTCTTGGTTCCTAATTCTGCATTGAGATTTCTGTCCAGAACCCACCGTTTACCTTCTTGGGAAACACTGAAGCCTGACCAATTCCAGGCGCCCTCCTGCATCTCTCTTCACCCCTGTGCTCAACAGCAGCTGTATTTATTTAGGTGCTCCTGGACAGTGCGTGATTTCACTATGGGCAAGGCTTCGCTCACCTTGTCCCTCACTGCTGGGGGTTGAACCCAGACCCTCAATACATCCCCAGCTCCTTTTACTTTCTTTCGAAACAAGGTCTCATGAAATTGCCCAGAGTGGCCTTAAATTCACAAACCTCCTGCTTCAGCCTGTCCCGCAGCCCGGCTGCCCACACGCACCCCTTCACCAGCTTAGTTCGGCTTCGGCTTCATTTGATAGGCTGCTGGGACACACTGCGGGTCTCTGTTAGGTCAGGGGCCCCTCCCGGCCTGCGTCTCTGCCATCACCTCAGTTCTGCGACCCACGGCAAATTACTGCACCAGGAGCTCGGTGCCTGGGGCAGCTGTGGAAGGCGCCTCCTTGGACCTCACGTGGCCGGGTACCTGCAGGCGGCTGCGCCCCCCCACCCGACCCTCGCCCGGGAGGGGGCATCAGCTAGGGTAGAGGAAGGGCGCTGACGCCTCCTCAGCTCTGCGCAGGGCGGGTTCGGCATCCAGGCTCAGCCACGCCGCCTTGGGCCGGCGGGAGCCGGTCAGGCCAGAGGTTGCCGGGCCGCGCCCAGCTCCCGCGGGCGCATCCGCAGCACGTGGGCCGGAATCCCCGCGGATGGACCTGCGGGGCAAAGGCCGAGTGCCGCTTACCGTGGCCCGCTCGTGTGCTGGAGGCAGGAGAGCAGGGAGGCTCGCTGTCTGCTGAGCAGTCTGGGAAGGCTTCCAGGAGGAAGAGCCCGCGCGCCCGCGGGGAGGGTGGGATTTCGGTGGCTCACAGGGGGTGGGAGCCACACTTCCGGAAGATGGCAGCCACTTGCAGGCTGGAAGCTGGGGCCAGAGGCTGCTGAGCAAGAGGAGGTCCCTGGAAGTGCAGTAGGTGCTGAGGACCACTTGATTGGGACAGGGAGCAAGAAGGGTCTGTGAGAACCCTGCCCTGCCCCGAAGCAAGGGCGCCCCCTGCTGAGAAGGCCAAGGTGGCCCCTCCAGGGTTTCTCAGAACTTGGTTGCATGGCCTGCTGGAGGGGCAATGAACAAGCTGGCATGCAATGTGTAGGGGGAAGGCTGTCTGTCCTTGGTCCGGTTCAGGCCAGAGAATAACAGACCAAAGTGGGGGTGCGCTGGGAGTGGGGGAGCTTAGGGGAGAGAGGACAAGGAAAGTCCCACCCCACCGCAGATGCCCACTAGCCTGCAAGAAGCAATGGGTGGCACTAGCACCCTGCTTGGCCAGGCCTCCTGGGCCTCTACCTGGCTCTTTCCTCTGCACCCCACCCTCCAGTCTCTTGGCAACTTGTTTTCCTCCGAGCTTGAGATTCCCTTCCTGAAGAGCAGGGTGGGCCTAGATGTTCTCCAGATGATGGGCCCAGGTGAGTGTGCCCTGCATGGCAGGGACAGACACACAGCTCTAGACTAAAGGAGAAAACCAATCTCCCACCCTCATCCCAGGCTCCAGCTTCGAAGTGCTTTGGCACAGGGATGGGGGTCTCAGGTGATGAGCCTGCTTCTTGTCCCTGGAGCCAGGTGGCCCTGGGTGGGGTAGTGAATGCCAGGGGCACAGGCTACCAGGACTTCTCCTGTGACTTTGTGAGGCTTTGCAGGTGTCCTACTGCCTTTTTTACTCTCTCATCCTTGGGGTCTGAGCAGATGGTCCTGCTCTGGACAGTGATAAACCTGCAGGGAGGGAGGACATCAGGTTCTGTCCCCAGTGATTCTTGATCTTTTTTTAAGAGTTCCTGCCTTGCCCTCCTGCAGTGAAAAAATGAGTCCGTAGGAAACAGGGTGTTCCCCTTTCTGATGGCCTTGTCCCCACAACTGTGTTCATGACCTGGGCCCTCAGGCCATTTTTGCTATGTGACCAGTGAGTGTTCTGTCCATTTCTGAACCTGTTTCTCCACAAGTAAAGATGTGGACTGCATGGCTGGGGCCCTGCTGGGTCTCCCAGTGCATGGTGTAAAGACAAGCAGGGTAGGTGGTCTAGGGAAGAAGGGTCCTGCTGTCTCCCCTAGCCCTCCCCAAGGTATATTCTGGGGACTCTGGGTCTACCTCTACCATGCCCAGCCTCCACCAGGCACAGCTCCCAGGAACTCCAGAGCAGGCCACACTTTCTCAACAGCATCCCAGGACACTCAGCAGAGGTCCTATACCATCTCACTTGCTTTCTGACAGAGATGTTTCCTTTGAAGTACTCAGGTCAACACACTGACACTAGTACTTTGGGCTAGAGAGAGCATAGGCAGGGATGTGTGTAGGGGTGGGTGCTGTGGGGTGGACCACATGGCCCTCTTGGTGTCTGTGTATGTGGGGGTCGTTGCATGTCTAGGGGAGGCTCTGTGCATATATCTCTGTACCTGAGATTTGGAAGCTTTTTGTGTGTGTGTGCATCTGGTAGGTTCTGGCATTACCCCAGAGACACGGAGACACTTCTCTCAGCCTCAGTTTCTTCATCTACATGCAAAGAAAAAGATATCTAAAACTGGGAATAAGCAAACTGATGGTAATGTGCCTTTGTTTCTTCCCAGGCTTTACCATACATTCCCTAGGCCTCCCCCTACTCCTGCCACACAAATGTTCTCATGCTCTCTTGAAGGATGAGTTTGACCAGCTGAACTAGATGTTAACTAAGGATTTAAGGACATTTCTTTTGCAAAGGTGAAACCAGAATTAGTCACCATCTTTGCCATCATCAGGCAGTGTTAAGTCACTACATGAGATGTGCAAAAATTGTGTAACTCACCACACTGATCTTGTGCTGCAAGGCAGTGGGCATCTTTATTCTTTTTCTTTCCAATGCCTCCTTCAAAAAAATCTCTTGCTACTGCCCCTTAAAATCCCAGTGAGAACAGGCAGGAATTAGTAAACATGATTATATAGCACTGTGGTCCCAGTGACACTGTCCCACATTCACAGGTGCCCATCAGACCAACCCTTCTTTAGGAGAACACCAGGAGGCAGGTGACCAGGAGTGGCATGTGCAGGCAGGTAAGTCATGGTCCCGGGAGCCGAGGAGAGAGGCCAAGGTGCTGGTGGCAGGTGATCTGTTTAGGCCCATGTGCTTCTGCCTCCCCCACGCTCCCTGCTTAAGGTGATGGAGAACCTCCCTTGATTGTGCCGGAGTCCTCTGGGAGTATTTGTGACTCACAAAGGATGGACAGTCTGATCAGAGTCTGGGGTAATAGGTAATGACCATGATGATGTGGTGCCCTCAAAGAGGACATTTTTTTTTTTTTTTTAGGAACTGGTGATTAAACTCATACCCTTGCACATGCCAGGGAAGTACTTATTCCCCTAAGCCATCTCCTCAGCAAAGGGGACATTTCTTGACTCCTGTATTAGCAAAAAGCCAATGATACCTTGTTTTCGCAGAACCAAGGACTGAATTCAGGCCCTTGCACAAGCACTTATTCTACTGAGCCATCTTCCTTGCCACACTTTTTTTTAAGTTTTTTTTTTTTTTTTTTTTCTTCAGTACTGGGGATTGAACTCAGGACCTTATGCTTGCAAGGCAAGTGCTTATTCTAGTGAGCTATCCCCCCAAGATACCCATCTTGTACTGAATTAAGCTACAGACTGACTCACTGAAGCTGGGAAGCTCCCACCAAGCATGGGCCCTGGAGTATATGACAATGGAATAGCAAACTGGTGGGCACTGGTCTCTATCCTGGCCAGATGTGCTGTTCCATAGCTCTGGAAACTGAGAAGGGGAGGACATCATGACTGGGGTCATGAAACAGAAAGAGTGGGTTGGTGGAGAAAACACTTCTCATGTAAAGAGCCACACATGCTGGACATCTGGACTGATGAACACCTAGCCAAGTCCAGACAGAATGGGCTCTGAAGGGTTTCCACTAGCCCCAGTGGGAGCTCTTGCCCACCCCCTACCATAGCATTACTGCCCACAGGCCTCCAGAGAGAACGGCTCATTCTCCCCTTAGGTTTTCACAGGAAGACAGTGGAAGTTGGAGGCCCAGTAGGTGGCAGCAGCCCCCTGTGCCCTCAGACCCCCAAGAACTGTGGAGTGAGAGTTGGAGATGACATGTGAACAGGAGGGATTGGGGAAGAGGGGTGAAAAGGGCAGGAGAAAGGCTTGGAATGGGAGAGGAAGGGTGGACTGGAATAGACTTGGCATAAGGCCCCTGTGGTGCCTCTCTGGGAGCCCAGGAGGGACACAGCTTCCATCATCCAGGCTCTTGACAAGGCTTATTTTTTTGTCTCATTGTGTCCCTTGCAGATATCCCACAGGCAGCCCTGCTCTCACTGGTGAAGCCATGAGGCACAGAGAGGGTACAACCCCTGTATGGTGCCACCCAAGTAGTCACTGCCTCCCCCAAACCTGGGCCTATTTATCTGCATCAGAATGTTCTCTGGGAGGTGGAAGTGATGACACTTATAGGCCATGGCACACGGTACTATGACAGACAGATGGAAAAGATTCTGTCTCACCCCTGCAAGGCCCAGACACAACCTCAGGAAACCAGTTCTGCACAAAAGTCCCTTGATAAAGCAAGACCTACATAACAAAAAATGTAACTTTTTTTTATTAATTATAATTTATTTTTTTTATTTTATTGAAGAACAAACAGCAATGAGACAGTTTCAAGACAAATGAACAGGATAGATTTGATAAATTAATACACTGCAAACTGTTTTCATAATGTTTTGGTATCATACAAGGTGCATACATGATATTATACTTACAGACATTATTATAGATGTCTCCAATCAATGAATTAAGAGAGTGTAGCTGCTTATTTTTTTTATACCTGAATTATATCACAGATTCAATAATACTTTCTACCTTGTTATTTTCCTAGCGGTTTTCCATAGTATTAGAAGCCTACATAATATCTTGTCCAGCCACTATTAGTGCAAATCTTGCTCCTCATAGAATTATGCAGAAGTACAGCTTATTTATCCCAGCTGTACTGTTTATACACACACATCATGGTTCTTCCTTTGTATACCCCTTTTTTTGTCTAGACCTCCATCCTGTCAAAGATGGGCACTCCATTGTCATTAAACCAATTTAGGTGGCTGAACTCAGTGACACAATCCAACACAGTCCAGCATTCCACAATAATAGTGAGTTATCTGAAGAAGTTGTTGACTATAGCCATTTACAGCTCACCTTATTATTATGGCCCCACGTTACATACCTCAAGACTGAGATAAAGCAAGACCTATATAACAAAAAATGTAACTTTTGTATATGATGAGGTCAGTCAGGTCCCCTCAGGATGTATCCTGTACCCTGTACCTCACTCTGTAGATCCTTTGTCAGTGTCAGCCATGTGGATGACTCATAGCCATTGCTTGACCAATTTGCTCTCTGTGAAAGCCTGAAAGTTTTCTCTCCATGTTACTTATCTCAGTCTTAACTATCCACCAGAAAAGTACAAAAATTAGGTATATAAAATAAAATCATAATAATATGCTGAGCTGTAAATGGCTCTAGTCAAAAACTTCTTCAGATAACCCACTACTATTGTGGACTGCTGGACTGTGTTGGAGTGGTTCACTGAATTCAAGCACCTATAATAATTGAATGACAACAGAATACCCATCTCTGACAGGACTAAACAACAAAAAAAAAGGGAATACAAAGGAAGGACCATTCTGTATTTGTATATACAGAACAGTTAGGACAAGTATGCAGCTACTTTCGCATAATTCTATGAGAAGAAAGATTTGCACTAATAGTGTTTGGACAGAATATCCTGTCTGCTTCTTGTACTATAGATAACCACTAGGAAGATAACAATGTAAAAAGTATTAATTATTGAAACTGTACTATAATTCAGCTTTAAAAAAAAAAAGGTACACAGCTACATTCTCTTAATTCAGTGAAGAGGCATCTGTTCTAATAATGTTTGTAAACAGAATATCATGTCTGCACCTTGTACAACAAATAACCACTAAGAAAACAATATGCAATGTATTAATTACTGAATCTGTTCTACTAATTTGATTTGAAACTGTTAAAAAAAAGAAAAAAGATTTTCAAAAAAATGTCCCTTGAGGGCTCACCTGGGCCCTACTGGGTTGAGCAGATTTATAGCCTGAGACACCTGGTCTGGTGTTTCTTAGTGAGATCTTGTTAGGCTTCAGGAACAGGGTCAGCAGGATGGTGATCCCTTGAATCTGCTCATACCTCTAGGTCTGTCCTCCTGCATCATATCACCTCCCCTAACCCCCTAACTGGCCCTTCTCCATCCCCATGTCTCTCCAGACCCCGGGTGTCTGAGAAGGAAGCAGTTAAGAAGGAACAGGAGGACAGGAGAAGAAAGTAGGAAACAGGTCACCTCTGCTGCGGTTATCTGCTCAGGCCTCATGGCCTATGTCTGGGATAGTGTACCATCTGCATGGTGTCTGTAGAGTGAATGTCCATGTACAATTGTTTATGCAGGTGTCTGAGGACATAGTGGGAAGTTTTATATGGATATATGTGGACTGCGGGTGTGACCAGAAGTGAGTGCTCCTGGACGGACCAACCCTGCTGGCTGTGCTCCAGAATCCTAGTGTATGGCTGTCCCCTGCCATACCCATGAACAAGACAAGGGCAGTCTACGCATGTGCAGGAGTAGACCATGTATGCTCTGTGTTCTGGGCACCTCCTGAATGGCAGCTTATGAACTAGCAGAACTGGAAGCCCCTCAGAGGAGTGGTCAAGGGCTTCTTACCTGAGGCCAGAGGAGGCTAGGCTCCCCTGGGAAGTGTGCTGGTTCCTTGGTGGGTCTGAGTCAGAGAAGGAAAAGGAGCCTTGGACCCAGATTAGCAAACTTTCTGAATGTGAAAATAAAAATGTATTTAAGCTACATAGAACCATACAGAGGACCATTTGACCATGAGGGCTGGGTACAGCAGAAAGTATTATAAGAGCACTCCCCAGGGACCCCAGGATGCGTAGCCCTCAAGCCCTCACCCCATGGGGCTCTTGGGGTGGTCACATGTGAACTCACAAATCTGCTCCCTCCAGTAGTGGCTGCTCCACTGGGTTTGTGCCCAGCCTGCAGCACCTGGTTTGGCTTGGTCTTTCTTCAGTGTGAGATCTCCTTGCAAAGGGCCCTCAACCCTAAATAAAATAGGGCACTGATAACCTATCTTCATAGTCCCTGAGACAAAATCATACAGACAGCAAGTGTAGTATTCATTCTTCTGGAAATGTTCACATGGTCCTGAAAGAACCTCTGTGAAGGCTGCCCAGGTCCATCCTCACTTTTGCTAGAGATTTCCTGGTGCCATGTCATCCTCACCAACCTGTGTACTTTTCCACCACAGTTAACAAAGCCTTGGGCTGACACACTGAATGTGATACCTCATAACTAACTCTTCAAGATTCACCACTCCCACACTGGCAGATTAGCAATGTGCCATAAGCTGCCAACATATGAACATCTGACAGAGGATACAGTTCAACCATATCTAAGCCATAGCATTTGGTATTAATTCAAACCAGAGTGTTATAAATGTAAGATTTTAATTGTAATCCTTATGCTAACCAATAAAAAGAAAACCTAAATACTATACAGAAAAATAAAGAAGCAAACAAAATGATCAAATAAAAGTTGCAGAGGAAGGACTGAACAAAAATAGTGGAGGTAAACACAAAACAAATAGCAAAATGTCAGAAATAAGTCCTTATCAGTAATTATTTCAAATGTAAATAAAACACTGTAGATCAGAATTTGGGAGGTACTAGAAATCGAACTCATGACCTTGTACTTGCCAAGCAGGTGTTTACACCACTGAGCTATATCTCCAGCCAGAACAAATTTTTTTAAATGATCCAATTATATGCTGACACTAAAAGACTCATTTCTGTGGTTTAGATGTAAAACCACAGAATTTGAAAGTGAAAGGACAAAGACAGTCCACACAAACTAACAAAAAGAGAGCTGTGATGTCTACACTAATGAAAGACAAAACAAAATTTACACCAAAACTGTTAAAAAAGATGAAGACCTAATATATCATCAAAAAAGTTAATTTGTCAAGAAGAAATAATAATCACAAACATACACACTGACATGGTCTGAATGTTCATGTGTTAAAAACTTAATCACCAATGTGACAATATTAGGAGACAGGGCCTATTGGATGTGATTTAGGAGGCCCCCCCCTTTTTAATGGGATTGGTTCTTTTTAAAAAAAAAAAAAAAAAGGACCTCAGAGAGCCATGCTATGTCTTTCATTGTGTGAGGAGATAATGAGAAAGTACAATCTCTGAATCAGGAATCAGGCCCCCCCCCCGACTCTGAATATTGCAGCACCTTGATCTTAGACTCCCCTCCAGAACAGTGAAAAATACAGTTCTGCTCTATGCCACCCCAATTATTGTATTTTGTTATAGCATCCTAGATGGCTAAGATACATATCAAATGTCAGACATTTCACATATATGAACATATATATATAAATTTCACACAAACTTTTTCAAAATTCTAAGGTCTTTTTTTGGCAAAGCTGATCCTAACATTCATATGGAATTACAAGGTACCCTGTATTGTTCAAAACAATTCTGAAAAAACAAAACTGGAAGACTATACTTCCCAGTTTCAAAACTTATTACAAAGTAAAACTGTAGTGCGGGTATATAGATGAACGGGATAGAATTGAGAGTTTAGAAATAAATTCACACATCCATGGCCACATGGTTTTCTCTTCTGCATATAAGATCATTCAGCGAGGGAAGAACGAGTTCTTCAGCAAATGTTACAACCAGATATTCACATACAAAAGAGTATGGCTGAACTTCTATCTGTACATAATTCAAAATAGATTAAAAACATAAATGTAAGGCTGGGGAGTTAGCTTAGCAGTATAAGCACCTGCCTGGCAAGCTCAAGGTCGCAAATTTGATCCCTGGTGCCACACACACACACACACACACACACACACACACACACACACAAATGTAGGAGGTAAAACTATAAAACACTTAGAAGAAATCACAAAGATGTATCACCAAGATCTTGAATTTGGCAATGGTTTTTTAACTATGATAACAAAAGTATAAAATAAAAAAATGGATAAACTGGACCATCATCAAATTCTTTGTACTTCAAGTAATATTAGTAAAAAGGTGAAAAGACAACCTATAAACAGAAGAAAGTATTTGGAAATCATGTATCTGATGAGCCCAAAATCCAGAATACATAATGAACTCTTAGCAAACAAAAAAGACAATCCAAACTAAAAACATAGGATGGGAGGCTAAGGCACAAAGAGTGAAAGTTTGAGCCCAGCTTGGACAACTTAGCAAAGTGCTGTGTCAAAAAATAAAAAGGGATAAGGATGCAGTTTAGTGCACAGACTTCAGGTTCAATCCTAGTACTGGAAGAAAAGAATGACAAAGGACTTGACTGCACATTTTTCCAAAGATACACAAGTGAGCAACAAGTACATGCAACAATATAATTCATCTTTAGAAAAATGGAAATGAGGGCCGGCAGAATAGCTGAGTGGATTGGCCAGGGGTTCAATCCTGGGGCACACTGACATAGCAATTAAGACTGGGCATGGTGGCATCGGGCTGTAATCCCATCACTACGAGTGTGATCTACTAGTGGAACCCTGAACACCTTGTAGACCCTTCCCTAAAATACCAAAAAAAAAAAAAAAAAAAAAAAGAAAGAAAAAGATACTGATCATAAACTTTAAAAAAGCATTGAAGCTTAAGGCCAGCCTGAACTGCACAGTGAGACCCTGTCTCAAAAAAAAAAGACAAAAAAAAAAAAAGTATTGAAAAGCATATAACGTTGAAATAAGAATAAAAGAAAAATGAAAATAAAAATCACAACGAGATCCTAATACATCATCTCATGCATCCTAGGATGGCAACATTACATTATTTACTGGAAAGTAACAAGCATTGGTGAAGGTGTAAAGAAGTTGGACTCCTCATTGCTGATGGAAATATAAAATGTTGCAGTCTCTATGGAATAAAGTTTACTGGTTCCTCAAAAAGTCAAACATATAATTAGCACACAGCTTTCACTTTGGCACCTTCCAAGCCTGTGAAGCACATGGTCTTCCTGACACCCTCAAAGAATCTTTCCTATTGTCCCGATGTAAGTACTTGGCTTCTTTTTTTCCAGAACCAGGGATTGAACTCAGGCCCTCGCACTTGCCAGGAAAGCACTTATTCCACTGAGCCATCTGCCCAGCCCTTTTAATGCTAATCTATTTAGCAACCAAGCTCTCTTCTGGTCCAACATTGCATGCCTTTTTTTTTTTTTTTCAGAACTGGGGATTGAACTCAGGCCCTTGAACTTGCCAAGCAAACACTTATTCTACTGAGCTATCTCCTCAGCCCCTGCATGCCTTTCCTTTCAGGCAAAACTGAAAACATTTGGCATTTTGCCCTTGATTTTCAGGACAGACTGGACCAAAAGCTGCTAATAGTATACATTCCATACCCTGAACACTAGGATGCCTTAAAATTTCCTCTGCCAGATTAGTCTGCTGCCCTTAATCTCAGTCTCCAAGTCTCAGAACACAAGCAAAACATAATTTTCTGCAAGAGCATAACACACAGTCTCAAGATCGACTACCAATGGAGTCCTTGTTCCCAAAATGAAACCTAAGCTTGGTCTTTTTTGTCCACATTTCTATGAGCATTTTGGTTTTCTGAGCTCTGGCCAGAATTTCTCATCAAGCTCAACTTATAGCATTTTTAGAGCTTCTCTACTTGGCATTTCTAAACCTTCCAAACTCCTCCCATGAACTAGTTCCAAAAGCTTCTAAACCACATGGTCAGATAATCACAGCAAACTCCCATTCTTTGCTACCAAAATCTGTCTTAGTCACTTTCTTGTCCCTGAGACACAATACCCACCACTCTAAATTAATTAATTAATTTAATGTATTCTGTACAGGGTCTCACTACGCAGCTCAGACCAACATAGTGGCAAACCCCTTGGTCTTTTTAAAGGCATGATTTGTGGGTCCAGGGAGATAGCTCAGTAGAATAAGCGCTGGCCTGCTGGCAAGCAAAAGGACCTGATTTCAATCCTCGGTATCATTAAAAAAAAAAAAACAACAAAACACATGATTTGTATCTTATGTAGTCAGGAATTTAAAAGGGGATTTTGCCCTAAACAATAATTCTTCACTTGAACCAAAAGAAGTCCAATAGGTAACTAAGAGAAGAATAAAGCTTGACCATCATTATGTAAAATCCTGGGTCATACCCTTCTCAGTTCTGCTCATAGTGATGTTAGACATTTAGGAAATCTATCTAAGCACTGGTAAAAATAAGGTATACGAACCCTAAATTTACATATCCTCCCTCATATCTTCAAGATTGAGTTGCGTATACCAGAAGAGATCTACAAGGATATTTAACTATGGACAAAAATCACCATAGTCCTAAACCCACAATTGCCTTGGATTTTAGAAGAGCCTTATATGACACTCTCCCAGAAACATTCATCTCATGGGAACTAACTTGTCCCTGGAGTCACAATGATTCCCCCGGAGCTGAAAATGAAATAGGGACCAGGCCCCATCCTACTACAGCAAGTGACCTATAAAATTGTTTTGTTCTTTTGTGAATAGAACATGCAACCCACCTCTTCAGACCTGTATCCCCATCAGTTTCTATGAAGCCTTATCTCCTCTTACATGTCATTAGGAAATAAATTTGCTCATCAGAGCAGTGTTCCCTTTTATTTTTACTTTTTATTTAAAGCTTTTTTTCCCTGAAAACTCAAATTTTTGCTGCAATTTTAATTTATATAACCTCTACAGTGAGGATTCATATCAGCCATTAACAATAAGAAATATATATGGAGGCTAGGTGTAGTGGTGTATGTCTATAATCCCAGCACTTGGGAGTCTGAGGCAGGAGGAGTGTCATAGGTTCAAGGCCAGCCTAGGTAAAGATCTGTAATTCTGTGCTGAACCAGGAAGATCACAACTTTGAGGCCAATATGGACAATTTAGTGAAACTGCCTCAAAATTAAAAAGCTAGATGTAGCTCAGTAGTAGAGTCCCATAGTTTCAATCCTCAGTACCACAAAATAAATAAAATAAAGCCCTCTATATAAAAAGCTTCTAAAACATTTGGAATTTCCTGAGTTGGTTTGAACACATCATCTTTTGTTATTTATAAGCCCCTTTCATACTTGTTTCCTAATGAGATAATTACTGGTATGCTTCTGCATAGCATCATTTTGGGACATGGCTGCCAGATGAACCAGCCTCATCCTGGCTTCTAGGCAGGAGAAGTTTAATTATTTATTGGTAGCCAATGATTTAATCCAGCATTGGTATGTAATGGAATCTCCTGAAATAACAGAAACAATTAGTTTCAGAGAGGTTCTGTGGGGACAGTGAATACATTGATGCACAGGTACATAGGGCAGTGCATCTCAATACCATAGGGCATCTCAGACCTCTGGACCATGCCCTAAGAAACTCACCTGCCCATACATATCCAGTAAATCTAACTGGCAAGAGAGTTTCCTTCCATCTTGTCTATTACAGGAAATTACTGAACTGAGTCATGAAACCCTAGATTTCTGGCCCAGTCAGAAGTGTGGGTAACCTGCAGATCCACTACTGTGACCTTTTGTCATTGAGCACTTTAATTTATTGAGCTATTTGGCTGGCCCTCTAAATACTGTATTTTTATATCATAAATTTTATAAAGAGATTTCCAGCTTTTATGCTTTACCTTTTTAGCTTTATTTGAGTACTTATAAACATAATTTTGAATGATCAATTGATTGATTTTGTTTCTAGCATTCATCAGATATTTTAAAGTTTTGTTTTTCCTCTTTACAAAATACATGTTTGTACCAAAAATTAAACAGAAATTACTTAGGTACAGCAGACACCTTTATAATACAGGTTTTCCTATATAAGAACACATTCTTTTCCTCTCCATTTATCAAAGCTTCCTCCAGTAGCTCTTGGTGGAGAATTATAATTTTCATCATATAGGTTCCATTAAAACAATTATTTGTTCCTAGAATATCTACTGCTCTTGATGCTGCTGAGAGATTTTTTTCCCCTCAATATTTTCTAGTTGGTTGGTGGAACAAAATGTTATTTAACTGGTGATATTCATTAAAAATTGAATACAATGCAAAAGATGTGTTTCCATGTGAAGACTTTGCCACATTCACTTCCCTCCCAGAGAATTCTTCCAA
>PVKA01039943.1:0-19027 GCA_004027165.1 Ctenomys sociabilis
CTGTCTGCTTCCAGCCTGACATGGGATGGACAGTTCTCCTCTGCCATGTTTCATGCTTCCCAGCTTTAGAGCCAGCTGACGATGCACGGCACCTTCTACAAACAGGGAGCCAAAATCAATTTCTCCTCCTTTAATATGTGAGTGTTGATTGTTGGGTATTGCATCTCAGAAGCAAGAAAGTAACTAAGGTGATTTTTGTACTCATTTTAAAGAAGAGCCGGAAGTCACACAATGTCACACCTTGTGACAGTGGGTGAGAATATACAGTAGGGCTTCTGTTTGACAGAAATTGCATTAAATATTTAACCAGTAAAGGGTGATCATAAGGTAGAAGTTTATAATTTAACCTCCTCACTTCAAACACACTCCAACATTCATAGCATGTCTTTTATCATAATAATTTTTAAAATCTAAATTTTCACTGTATCTTTTAATTGTCCTTTGCATGTGGAAGTAATTTGCTAGTGGATAAAATGAAATTAATATTTCAAAAAATCATATTATATGTTACAGAGATGATGTTAATGACAATCTAGTAGCAGGGCAACTTGTCATAAGATTTCTTATGTTACTTATATAAAAACTTCTAATACAAACATAGAATAATAAATTGAAAAGATTATATCCAAGAGAGTTAAAAACAAACACAGGGTACATCTTACTGTCTCCTCTGGTCACACAAAATATTATTCTTTTATCCAGTTCTAAATAATTTTTGTGATGGTTATGCCAGCTGAACACTCCTAATAATATACACTATTCATGTGACTAAAATCACAATACATTTATGTTCTGTTACTGAAACAGCATTTCATTCTAACCAACCTATATTTCCAAAGGAAAACAGAAGTACCTCAGTTTCTGTAATGGCAATCATCATAACATATTCATACTAAGGACACAAATTCCCTCGATCACTCATATTTCTTTCTTTCTTTTTTGTGGTACCAGGGATTGAACTCAGGACCCTGCTCTTGCCAGGCAAGTTCTTATTCTACTGAGCTATATCCCTAGCCACACACATTTCCTTTCTGCCAGAGATATGGATTCCGTGTATGTGTGTGTGTTTGTGTGTGTGTGTGTGTGTGTGTGTGTGTGTGTGTGTGTATTTAGTATGGGGTCTGGGGTCTACAGGGTCTCACTACACAGATTAGACATCTAGTGATCCTCCTGTTCTCAGCTTCCCAAGTTCTGGGATTACAGGTGCGCATCACCATGCCCAATCTCATTTTCAGTCTCAGCACAACCCAGGGGTGGGGCTGGCAGGGACTCTGGGGATTGAATCCTGGTCCCTTTATCTGCTTAGGCTATCTGGCTGAGATTTCTGGCTGGCCTGATACTGATTCTTTCTTAGCAGTAAGACATAAAACTGATAGAACTCCTACATTAAGAAAATAAGCAATGTGCATGAAATATCTTAGGAAGAAGTTCAGGTCACGATAAAGCATAATGTGAGCTTTTAGAAACATGTGATGCTGAGTGTGATGTGAGTGGATGCCAAGTGCTATTACTTGTGACAAGTTACTTTTATGAGATTTCAGCTCTCAGAACATTTTTCCTACTAAAAGTCAGAGGCACAATGTCCAATATCTGTTCCTTAACTACTATAAGAAGATTTGACAATATAAAACTTTAGAATTTTACTTTCCTTTCCACTTATACCTCAAGGTATTCTTTTGTATAAGGTCCTCCCCTTGCCATCTGTCCAACAGCTCCTTAAAGAGAGAATCTTACACATGCCAGGGACTTGGGGCACAGAAAATTCATCATAGACATCACTTACCACAGGGATAGAAAGCTGATGCTAAAAGGTAGGTTTAACTGAGGAATCCATAATTTTTACTCACAATACAAATTGCAGTCAGGATGTGACATTTTCAAGCTCTTGGCTTTGAATTGCTTCTAGCAGTAGAAACATCTCAGTAAATCAAAGAAGAAATACATATGTATATTCCTCTCTGTATATGCATGTGCATTATTAGACATGGACACAGATGGTCCGTGACATGGATGTGTTCAATTTTGTTTTTGTAATTATGATGGTACAAAAGCAATGCACACTCACTGAAGGTGGTACTTCCAAGTCTGAATTTTGAACTTTTTTTTCAGGCAAGCAGTATGCCACAGATCCTGTCTCAAGTTGTTGGCCAGCCTCCGGCCAGCCACGCAATCACTAGGTGAACCGCTGCGACCTTGTAGTGCACTGTGTATGATACTTGCTAGATTAGCATTATATGTATGTAGATTAGTGTAGTTTTAGCTTATGGTGTTTTCAGTTGATGTGCTGCTTATCTGCATGTAACCCTGATATAAGTGGAAGAGCATCGACATGTGTATCCCTCTCATAAGTCTCTAAATCACACAGGGTTAAAATGATGTTATTTCATCTGGGCAAAATGCAGTAGGGACCACTGGCCCTCACGCTGTGTGCATTGGCTCTCAAGCCTGGATGTGGTACTTTTACATAATAACAATTCCTAGACCTCCACATCAGGTCAAACTACAAGCTTCAAAGGAGAAGTATAGAAATATTTATTCTTTTTAAAAGTCTGTGTCAGGGGCTGTGGAAATGGCTCAGTGCAATAAGCGCTTCCCTGGCAAGCACAAGGGCCTGAGTTTTAATTCCCGGTTCCGCCAAAAATAAAAATAAAAGAAAAGATATATATATATATATATATATGTCATTCTTTGATGAGCTTGCTACATTAGTCATAAAAATGAATAAACTTTATAGAGAATTTTATTTTAGCTCCTAGGAATTAAAATAGACTTCTTTTTGGAGTCTTGCAGGCATTCAAAGTAGCTAAACATTATTGTATCAATCTTTCTTTCTTTTTTTGTATTTTAGGGAAGAGTTCTCAGGGTGTTCAGGGTCTCACTGCTAGATCAGACTCATAGTGATCCGCCTGTTTAAAGCTTCCCAAGAGCTGGGATTACAGACGTGTGCCACCACGCCCAGTCTCAATCATCATCTCAGCGCGCCGCAGGGGCAGGGCTGGCATGGCATGGCAGGCCTGAAGATTGATGAACTTTCTTTTAATCATTTCTAGGAGGCTTCATTTCTAACTCTGATTTTCTCTCCTTTTTAATACTAAAGACATAAAGAGGACTCATGCTTTACCTTTTGTCTTTTATCTGTTCATAAATGTCTATTGAATAACTGTTATCTTTTAGAGATCCATGTGCTGGGGGACACAGCACACTCACGTGGCCATCCAGTGGAGGAAGAAAAATGTCAAGTAAGTTCATAAGTCTGTAAGCTATCATGGTGACAGGCAATGTGGCGAAATATGCTGGGATCTAGCCTAGCTAATGGGCTGAGAGAATCTTTCCTCTCTCTGCCATTCACCACAAGCCTTCTCACTTTCAGTAAAAATTGATTTACATCATACTTATTGGTGGTTTCTGAAATAAAAACATAAAAACCCTAGCTTGCTCTAAAATTGGAATTCCTGAAAATGACAGATTTTACTAATTATATTAGGCAATAGTTAGACTAAATACCTTTGAAAAGCCTTGTGCATAGGATTTCAACTTAGCTTAAAGTGTAACTTTTTGTGTATTTATTAGACATTTTATCAAATTTTATGTTGTAGGAGCCAGGCACTATGGCATGTGCTTGTAGTCTCCATTACTTGGGACGCTGAGCAAAAAGCATCACTGGAGTCTAGAAGTCCAGGACCAGCCTGAGAAATACAGCAATGCCTCATTAAATAAAAAGAGACAGATAGACAGACGTACAGATAGCCTAGAATAGAGACAAAGAAGGAAGGGAGAAAAGAGAGAGAGAGAGAAAGAGAAATGAAGGGGAAGGAAGGAAAGAAGGAAGGAAGGAAGGAAGGAAGGAAGGAAGGAAGGAAGGAAGGAAGGAAGGAAGGAAGGAAGGAAAAATCTGTAGAATCATGAAATGATTCATAGAAATGAGTCTAGAGTGAATTTCAGAGAATCATTTCTAATATTTACAGTGTTAAATACCCAACTTGAAAGCCAAGAGACTTCCTAGATTTTCTTAATTCTGTAAACATTAGTTTTCATATATGGGTGTAAACCTGTATATAAAGATTTCCTCAACAGTTAAACAGATGGTAAAGATTTAAAAGACATCAAAAGTACAGGCAGGTGACATCACTTAACATTTACAAACTAAACTATCTGTAATAGATATAATGTCTCAACTAAATGTTAAAAAGAATTGTTTCTAGAAATCACGATCTGGCAGGAAATGCCACTTGGCATGTCACATACTTTAATAAAATTTCACTAGAAATAGGACAGCTAGGCAAAGGTTAAAGGTAAATTTTGAGTGAAGTTTGAAAAAAAATGACAACTTAGTTAGCTATTTAAAATACCACATTCAAAGACAAACTGTTTAGTTTTTTAGAATTATTTGAAAAGGAAAGGCCAAAAAATATTGATATTTTATTTGTCGTTACATTTCACTGAAGGTCGACAGACCACTTTTAAATCCTGGTTCCATCAGCTTCCCTGTCAGTCTGTGGACACAATGTCTCTCTGTCCTTGTCTGTATAATGGTAGCTTGAAAAGGCTTATCCCACAGGCGTCTTGTGTTAGTTATTCCTCTATCCGAGCAGTCTGACATCGATGACTTTATAAGTATTGCCTAAGTCTCACTGTTGCTAAAAATTATTTTTCCTGAATCAAAAACCAAAGAAGAAAGTTTTTTAAAAAAGAAAGAAAATTTAGTTTTCTAGGAAAAAGATGTTAGCAATTGTTTTGTAGCTTGGGAGGAATTTTTTAAATTTATATGTTATATACTGTCTGTATTAAGTTCCTTTGTCATTCTACAGCAATGGTGGCAAACATATGGCACAGATGTTATTGTGTTTTGCTTTTAATGACAGTTACATTGATGTATAAGCTGTGTTTTCTATACTACTACCTCCATATTCAGGTTTCCTAGTAATGTTGGTACTTTGTGGTAAATAAGTGGGTTTTCAGTTATGGTTTGATGCTTGGTCCCTCAAAGCTTGACTGTCATTGTCCTGTAGTAGCCTGTGGTGACGATCATCCCTCTGTGGATACAGTCAGGTGTTATTTATTCATTTATTTATTTTTGCAGAACCAGGGATTGAACTCAGGACCTTGCTCTTGCCAGGGAAGCGCTTATTCTACTGAGCCATCTCCCAGTCCCGCTACAGTTAGGTTTATCATCTAAAACCTATTGTGAAGTACCTGGAGAAAGTTTCTATTTTAATGTGAAACTTTCTCCAAGTACATTGAAAATGTCCCTCCTAAGCTTCTGTAATTAGAAGAAAAAGTGATGCTGTAGAGAAAATATTTGTGTCCCCACAACCAACACCAGGCATTTGCATGTACTGAAATTGCTGCCTACTGTGAGTATAAAATAAGTCCTAAATTCCAAGAGATTGCTTGTAGTTTGGGTAAGTTCAACAAAGCATGTCTTAGACACTTTTGGACAAAGATACAATGTAAAGCATAAAAAGTCAAGCACACACAAAAATACAGTACATCCCAGCTGTACTGTATATTGTTCTTCTGTGCAAGAACCACAATCATGACAATAGCAGTGTCCAGCAGACACCTGACAATAACAATGCGATTTGTTTTCATCTATGAATATTCATAATAAAGGTTATTTTTGTATCTGTGAAAGTTTGCAGTTTGAAAGTTCTTATGTTGAGGATTGACTGTGTTGGGAGATGGCTTCTCTGGGAAGTGATCAGATTTAGATGAAGTCATGAGAGTGGAGACTACATGATAAGACCAATGTTTGTAAGAAAAGAAAGACAGCAGAATGGAAGTTCTCTCTCTCTCTCTCTCTCTCTCTCTCTCTCTCTCTCTCTTTCTCTCTCTCTCTCTCTCTGTCTGTCTCCCTCTGACATGAGGCTTCAAGCCAGGGAGAGAGCCTTCACCAAAACCTACCCAAGATAAAACCATAATATTGACATTCAAAACTCTTAGAACTTGAGAAATACATTTATGCAGTTTTAGAGACTCAGTCTATGGTATTTTTAGGGAGTGTGAGCTGACTGAAACATTAAGGCATAGTAAATGGAAATATTTCAGTCATAAACTCTCTGAAATTTTATTTCAAAGCTACTATTTGAATTCAGGTCTGCAAGTCCAGAGGCTGAGCATCCTGGAATGTGCTAGAAATCAAAACATTCTGGGAAGAAGCCGGGGAGTTGACTCAGTGGAATAAGCACTTCCCTGGCAAGTAATAGGGCCTGAGTTCAATCCCTGGTTGCGCAAAAAAATGAAAAAAAAAAAGCTGTTCTGGGAGTTGTGGTATGAAAAATGTTCTATCCAGCATGGGAAATTTAGCAAATTATGAAGACCATTTTAAAATGAAAAAGAAATGTTTAAAATGAGCTGGACAAACAGCTCAGTTTAAAGGCCCTAGATTGAATTCTCAGTAAAATACACACACACACACACACACACACACACACACACACACACAAATTCACTTCTCACATGAGATATTATTGCTGATTTCATAGAGAAGACAGAATTACCTTTCTGTAGAAATTTCAACAGGATAAACATTAGTCTGAAAATATAAACGAGAACAGGAAGTTTTAATCCAAACATTTTAAATTGTATATGTTTCATAAGTCAAAAAAATTAGCCATATTGAAATTTTTTTTAGTGTTTTTCTAATTCTCTATATTTTAACTAAGATATAAAATATTTTATTCAATTATAGGTATACTTATAAACAAATATACTTTGAATTTTAAAATGTCAATGATTATCAATTATTCATATTTATCATTAAGATAATTTTAAAATGCTTGTACAGAAGAAAAAAATCGTCTATCCTCTTACAACCCAGAAATGAATGTTTTACTTTACTATAAATCCCTTTTCAGACATGTACTCAAACAATATAAACCCACCCAGATCATGTATTATATCTAATTATTATAATTTAATGTAATAAAGCTTTAAATTAGATATACTGTTTCTATTTATTGCTAAAAATATGTGTGAAATGCTATGATGTGTGTTTGAAAAATAGTGAGTAATTTTTAGTTTATGCTTTCATTAGTACATGTTTGCAACACATAGTGGTTCTTTTCTTTTGAGATGTTGGCACCCAGAGAATACCATTGTGCATGCTCTCTCATTTATTCATCTAGTGATGGAATAGAGACTAAACCAAGGATTTTACCATTACACATTAGGATGCTACAAATACCAGTATATATGGGTCACTGTAACATGATGTCCTTAATCTTTTGGGGAGATATTTAAAGAGGGACTAGCTGGGTCAAATGGGATTTCTAGTTTTAGACTTTTGAGGAGTCTCCATATTGGTTTCCATTATGGCTATATTAGTTTACATTCCTACCAACAAGGCAGCAATGGCAGCCTCTCCAGTATTTGGTGGTGTTATTTGTATAGTTGATAACCATTCTCCCTGAGTACAATAGAATTTTAGTGTTGTTTTAATTTATATTCATCTAGTGACCAGTGTATTGAACATTTTTTCACATTTGTACTTCTTCTATTGATTTCCACTGCCCATGTTTTGACTAGAGTGGTGAAAACAGTTTGGGGTAGCAAGAGCAGAACAGGGTGCATCATAACGTTGGATTTGAAGTCACATTACCAGGCCACGGTGATAACTGCAACATTCTGCAGGCACGAAAACAGACATGGGGATCAGTGGAACAGGAGGGCATTTGCAGAAGCAACGCCAAGACATTCAGCAATTGGATCTTTGCCAACACACAAACTGGAAGAAAGAAAGCCTCCGTAATAAATGGAACTGGGAAAGTTGGCTCTCCACCTGCAGAAGATTGAGTCTAGACTCGTATCTCTCATCATGTACTAAATTGAAATAAAAATGGATCAAAGATCTGAATGTTAAAATTGAAATATAGTCTTCCCTAAGATAAAATAAGTGAAACCCTTGAAGAGGTTATAGTGGGGATTTGCAAGGAAAACAAAATAGGATATGTTATTGATATGCTTATTTCATAATAATAAGTCAAACAGTGCAGGAAAACTCTTACAAATTTCAAAGCTTGACTGCAGTTATAGTTTAAATTTATTCAAAGTATATGCATTTGCATTACACTGAGTCTGCCTGATTCTAAAATCACATGATTACTTCTAAAAATCCTGCTTAAGGAGATGGCAAAGCTTGTACAGAACCTGAGTGTATGGTTCTACAATCATTATAAGAAAAGTGTATTTGTCTCTACAGGGTTAAAAAAATAAACAATATGAAGCCATAATTCTATAATTTTTCCATATATGAAGCAAAACACTTCTTATATGAAATATAAATCTCAATACCATGGCTATTATGGACAGACATCCATATTGTATAATACTCCATTTCTTTAAAAATATGATATGAATCTGTTTCAGCTGGCCAATTAAATTTGCACTTCCTAAGGAAAACCAAGGAAAGTTGCACAGCAAGAACAGAATATTTTTCTTTTTTTTTTTTTTTTTTTTTTTTTTTTTTTTTTTTTTTGTCTTTTTGAGACAGGGTCTCACTATGCAGTTCAGGCTGGCCATAAGCTCACTTTGTAGCTCAGGCTGGTCTCGAACTCATAACAATCCTCCTGCCTCAGCCTCCCGAGTGCTGGGATTACAGGCATCCGCCACCATGCCCGGCTCAGAATATTTTTCTTACATAATATATAAAATGGGTATTTCTAGTGTACCAACCCAGGTATACTTATAATCAATAAGAATCTACTTTGTCCATTAAAAGTGGTCATGTTTCTAGTTTTGTTGAGTCTAGGTGGCATCCAAGCCTGTCCTTGTCATGCCCTTTGACACAGGTTGGAACCCAGAAACTCCCTTCCTGCTCTTTTCTGCTCACAGCTGGAAGCCCTAGGGCTGAGTGGTGGCTGTGGTGCTCACCGAGCAAGAAAGACCTGCTACAGAGGATAAGGCACCCGGGCAAGCCACAGTCTCCTCACTGCTCCCAACCCCATCTCATCCTTGTTTTTGCAAGAATGTTCTTCTTCCTAATTGACTATGGTCATCATTTTACCCATCTTCTTTGACTCAGATGTAACAAATAAATACCAAGGCCCTAGGTCTCTCATGGTCCAGGTAACAACAGGTGTCTGAGTTCCCTGCTGTACCTCTGTTTTGTCTCTTGCTCTTTCTTTCACAGTGTGCTATCACACTTAGCAGGAGATCATGGGCTCACTGCAGGAGTCCCAGATAACTTGTACCTCAGGAAGGGCCTTCAATGCTTACCTATTCTCCTTTGGGGGATTAAAATTTGATGAGTGCTTCAGTGGCACTGAGGAAAAGAAATAGTGTGGACCCTTTGGGAGCTTCCAGCTCCATGAGCATGTGGTTTCTGCTCCCCTCTTTCTCCCAGGGTCACATGTAGGAGGGGACCCAAGGGTCACTTCCTCAAGCAAGTCTGAAGGCCTGTCATTCTATCAGTTGGCATCCCTATCAAGTGTAAGGCAATTCTATAATTTTTCTTTCTGATAAATCTACTCCAAAATTTAATTTTTGGAAAGAATTCTCAAAAGACAAATATGAGGAAGTTTGAGGTCCTACAGGGTGGTCTATGATAACGCAAGGAAATATCTTTACCAAATGTACAAACTCTAACATGACTACTGGTTCCTAAGTAGTCTTATTCATAGAAGTAATTTTTAAAAGAATGCCACTATTTTGGTCAAAATATTTACAATTAATGCCTTTTCAGAATTCCTGTTTGAGAACAGGACAAACTATCAAAACATAGTTCAGTGGTGACTATTATGTCATTTGTGTTAACACTCTCAAGGAAGTGTGGTTTTGGAGATTTTCTATACTGGTAAAATTGAAAATTCAAGAAGATTTTTAATGTATAAATATAAAACTTCCATTAGCAATTTGGGATGTCTTAAACTTTTAAGATATTTGAGATACTGGTGATGAAAATTCAGATGGTACAGAAATACATATATATATATGTAGGTATTCTCTCTTTTAGGATTAAGAATATACCTAATTTAACTTTGTTTAATTTCTGGTTTAGCAATCCATACTTTCTAAACTTTCCTGAATATGAAACCTACTGTCCCTTCAATTTTTATGAAATACCAATTAACAGCTTTTGATCTTTTATTTAAATGGAGTTTTTAGACAATGCTTAGTGACTGAGTCTATACAAATGTTGACCTTGCTTACAGAATTTTTATATAGAGTGAGAAAATGTGAAGTAACCACAGGAAAAATGGCTTTGTAAGCCAGTAGAATCACTTAGTGCTATAAGTCCTCTGATTTTTATTGTCCGCATTAAAGAAATTTAACACTTTGACGAGGAATTCAAAACATTTTACACAACGTTGTGTGCAATTTTTCCCTACAAAAAATTTATACTCACTCTTCTCAACAATAATTGTTACTTTAATGGGAAATGGTAATGAGAATTAGCAAGATTAAGTATAACATGCAGCTTCACACTGGGTCGGGTTATGTCTTGGTTAAGTGGGTTTATTTAGAGATTTATCAAGTCTTTTTCTTCTTTGCCATCATAAACTTATCATTAGAAAATACAGTATTTTATTTAAATCACAAGTTGCTCTTTCAAAATAAAATGTTGCATTTGATTGTAGGAGAACAACAACAACAAAAAAAAAAACTGAATAGTAAAAAACCTGGGAAGTTCACTTTCTATGAAATCAACTTTACCAAAGTGTTGGCTGAAAGATATTGCAAAGCATGGGTGTTGTTTGTTTGTTGAACAAGTTTGAACCTTTTCAATATTCTTTTAAATGTCTTCCAGAATGAAATTTTAAAATACTTATTTATTCTTATTTTAGATGTAAGTAGTAATACCATGACTATGGAACCTAAATTTATAAATCATTGAAAAATATTGTAGCCCATTGTTAAATAAAACATAATAAAATAAGGAAAACATGCATGCATCAAGACAAAATAGTGTTATTTCAAAGATGGGGGGAAAGGAACAAGTTGAAATTGTCACTTTAGAACTTGAGGGATGACTATTTCTTTTAAACACAAACACAACCACACATGCAAATATCATGATTGTGTAACTGAAATGGTAGCATACATTTTCAGGAAAAAAGTCTAAATGCACACCTTGAAAGCAATGCATTTTACATGAGTTATGTATAGTTTGCATGATCTTGGACTGTTATATCAAAATCTCACGGTTATTACAGACACTGTATTGTAAACAATATTATTTGAATGCTTCTATTTGATTTTTAGTTATCAGTTATTCTCGCTAACTGATAACTGAAAAGGTCAGCATATATACATTTTGTCAATAAAATTAAAGAAACATATGTTATTGAATGTCATTTAAATGCAGCCTGAGTCATAAATTCAGTTACTTAGCAAGGTGCTGCCAATCAAACAGAAGAGCAACACAGGTAAAATCAGGGTGTGCGGAAGCCCTTGGCAAGCTCTTACCCACTCCAAACACACACTTCTTGTATCCCAAGGAGTATGGAAGAGGTTGACCCCTCTGCTCACACTCCAGGTGATCTAATTTGCCCAGGGGTAATCTTATCACACTTGCAGCCAGACAACAATATGATGCTCAGAAAAATTACTGACACGCCGCTCAGGCATGCAAGCCCAGCTGCCCCACTCCAAACACCAGGACCTTCATGTGACCTCTAAGTCACTGACCCACTGCCTCTAAATCCATGCTGCTTCTTTACTTTCTTTTCTAACCAGATAGCATTTTTTCTAGTTGCCTAGGTCAGTTTTGAAGACGCTTTGCTATGTTTGCCTAAAATTATCCAAGCTGATTTAACAACAGATTGAAAAACACCAGGGATCAAACTCAGGACGTTGCACTTTCCAAGAAGATACTTAAAACACTGAGCTATCTCCCCAGCCACACTTTCTGAATTTCTTTGTGGAGTGGTATTTAGTACAGGGTCTACAGAGTCTCACTACATAGAACGGACTCACAGTGATCCGCCTATGTTCAGCCTCCCGAGTTGGAATTGTAGGCACACACCAACATGCCCAGTCTCAATCTACCTCTCAGAGCTCCTCAGGAGTGGGTCCGGCATAGCGCACTGGGGATTGAGCCCCAGTTGCTGCATCTGCCTAAGCAGGAACTTGTATCTGCTAAGCTATTTGA
Source organism: Ctenomys sociabilis (assembly GCA_004027165.1). Classification (NCBI taxonomy): domain Eukaryota; kingdom Metazoa; phylum Chordata; class Mammalia; order Rodentia; family Ctenomyidae; genus Ctenomys; species Ctenomys sociabilis. Next base: position 12,092 of record PVKA01039943.1, read on the forward strand.
CTGGCTCTCTTTCTGAAATTTTTATGAAAATAAGTGGACAGTATCAATGTAGAGTCCCAAAATTTGCATACATATGGTATTAGTACTAGAAAATGAAGAATTTCTCTTTAATAATTGTAGAGGAAATAAAATCACATTTAAGAAAAAGTTACCATAAATTTTATCTACTGCTTTTTAGTGATTCTTTGAACTTTTTTTGTTAGTATGCTGTGCATCATGGACTACGATTATAATTTCAAACAAAAATGGTGGGTTATCGTGGATTTCCAGAGTAGGCCTTATTGAATCATATAAGTCTTTAAAATCAGAGAAACATGTTCTACTTTGGTGAGAGGCAATGCAATGACTGAAGAATAGACAGAGAGACAACCCTGAAAACTTGGAATACAGAAGGAGTAACATAAACCAAGCAACAGGGGCAATTTGAAAAGATGGAAATGGAAAAATCCAAAACCACAGAGCCTCCAGACAGGAATATAAACTTCCTTTGTTGATGCCTTGATACTAGGCCAGTGAGATGCAGGTAGAACTCTGCCCCTCTGGAACTGCAAGGTAATAGACTCGTGCTTGTGTTGTTCTAAGCCTTTAAGGGTGCAGTATTTCGTTACAGCAGCAGTAGAAGCTAAGTGTACTCTTTCATTAAGAGTTCTGTTTGTAAAAAAAGGAAAATCTTGGGAAAGATCAAGATTGCACTTCTCGAAGAGAGACATTTCTTCAGGTTAGAGATACACTCACTCACAGCACTTTATGTGAAAGTGACATTTATTCATAGTACTTGATGTGCTTCTGCACTCATACAGAAGGCCAGGTCATACTTACTCAAATTTATGACAGCATCTACAGCTACCAGATTTTTCAAACTAAACTGATGGAACCCAAGCATTCTAAATATTGCAAATTGGTAAAACTCTGACTTAATTGCTCAAATACTACAAAATTTGTCAATCTCATTTCATAAATGGCTTAATAAACCGAGGCACAAGCGTCATCCTGATCCAGGTGTTGCCTGAACCACTGTCTCACCAAGCAACAGGGTAGCATTGCTTTACGACTTTTGCCTTGAAGGGGATGCTCCTTCTCTGTATGGTAAAGTGCTTTTTCAAATACAATCAGGAGACATAAAGAGACTACAGCTAGAACTATCACACAGAGGGCTTATTGATAGAGTATTTTACCGGATCAGATTTTGATGGAATCTTAAATGCAATGAAAGTACAGCTGGTACTGAACCAGGGAGATCACCACCCCCACATGCTTTCTACGGCTCTTCTAAAAACAACCTGTCAGAAATGTGTGTAGAAGGACAGGCAGCCATGGGGATGTCTGAGGAATAGAGAGATGAAAATTAGTTAAATGGCTGTCATTCATAATGCTTTCAAGTGGCTTTGGTTTGAAAAAACGCTGTGGGACAGCATACTTTATTTAACTGTTAATGGAAAAATAACAGGTGCTTATGGTAGAGATACGGAAAATTCCATAAAATCTTCAACCACAGTGACTAGGTAAAAGAACACAGCCAGCTTAAATTTAAGGCTTCTGGTGGGAGTCACTCCAAATGAGTCTATGCAGAGTTTAGTGAACTGGCTTTTTTCAGAGAGCTAGTGGGATAGGCTATGTGAGATGAGCCAAAGGAGGAGGTAATTCTGAGAAAGCAAGAAAAGTTAGAGAACAAAGGCTGCATGGCAACGTAGCAATGTCTGCCATAGCAACAACTAATGCTTTGCTGTGAATCTGCTGTATCTTTCTAAAGTGGATCTTAACAAAACCAGTGGGGTGGCCAGAAGATGTAGGATCCAGGCTGTGAGTGCCTCAAGCTTAGGTGGTTCAGAGCAGCCTCTATGGGAATTCCCACAGCTGGGCAAATGAATGTCAGACTTGTCAACAATTACCTCCTTTTACTATTTTCAACATAGATTATGTTATCACATGATTGATTGATTGATTGATTGATTGATTTTTGTATTTTAGGGAAGGGTCTTCAGGGTGTTCAATGTCTCACTACTAGATTGGACTTATAGTGATCCACCTGTTTACAACCTCCAAACAGCTGGGATTACAGGCACGTGTCACCATACCCAGTCTCAACCTACATCTCCACATGCCCCAAGGGAAGGGCCAACTCATCAGGCCCAGGGATCGAACCCCTGGTCCCTGCATCTGCTTGCAGATGCTTTAATCTGCTGAGCCATTTGGCCAGTCCTATATCACAGGTTTTTTAGAGTTACATAATTTTTAATTTAAAATCTAATGGAGTTATTCATAATTTATAATTCAGAAACTTTCTTTGTTCTTCTTACTATTTCTATTAGATTTTTCAGGATCCAGTAAATCTATGTACTCATTCTACTCTTTGATAGTTTATAATTATTAATACTATGCATATAAAATTATTTTTTTCTTCACTATAACATACTTTGTGAAAATTTCAGTGGAATACATTGTTTATTTTATTTTAAAATAAATTAATTTTAAAAATTTTCTTATATGATTACCTTTTGTCAGTATACCATAAAGAAGTGGTTAGCATGTTCCAATAAGGCAGAAATCTTGACTTAACTATAACCAATCTGTTCTGTGCCACTTAAACTGAGCTAAATCAGACGATTTACCAAGTTAAAACTTCTATGAATATACTAAAACAGCTTTGCTATGTACAACTGTGCTCACCACAAGCGTCACTCGTGCTTATCTTAGTTCTTTGGAACTCCTGTATGTCACCTATAGAAAAGACAAACTTACTGTTATCAGTGGCTCAGGCTTTGAAGAATACTCCCCTGGGGTCTAGCAGCATTAAATAAACTTTCATTTCTTTTCATGAACTCTTGGTTCAGATAGACTCAATTTTCTTACACACCGATGGTTAATTTTAAATAGTGTGATAGGTATCTCTTCAACTCAAGGCTCATATTTAGGTTAATTGATTTGAAATTCTAAAATTAGTAGTGATTAAGAGCTGAGATAACATTGGATTGAATCCAAGTTCTACAATTTATGCAAATTACATCATTATTTCATCAAATTTCTTACCTTTAAAAATGCAGGGGCCATATGACCTTTGCCACTCTGCTTCCATGAGGGTTTCTCTCAGCATGCCAAGTGTAAAACAATAGCATTTTAGTTACTGTTCAGTTTTAGTAAATTTGTAATTTCTGTTATGATTATTTAGATATGTGCCTACCATTTTCAAATACAGAGGACTGATTCAAAACATTATTAGAAGGAGTACAGTAGTCAGATGACATACAGCTGCTCAATTTTTGGATGTTTAAATTTCTTACAAAAATTCAATCACTACCTCACTTACCATGAAGTTTTATGATTATAAACTTCTAAGTTTAAGGTTACTCTAAAATGTCACTTTTCCCATCATTTGTAATTTAAAAGATTTGAGCTTTCAATGTGACAACAGATTAGTATGTAGAAAAAAATACATTTTTTGAGAAACACATATTAATGTATTTTTAAATGACTAAATCTGAATTTAGCTCATGCATGTCAGAAATTTTTCATGGATGTTAGAAACAACTTTCACTAAAGATCTAAAGGAGGAAAACCAAACAAAATATAAATAATAAGAAATTAGGGGATTGTAATATTTTCAATCAATAAAGTAAAAGAAAAATACTCTAAGAAAGAGTGGTTGTTTTGGTTTGTCTCTAGGTGCCCCCCCCCCCCCGCAAAGCCTCATGCAGTCGTGGGGCAGACTTCCAGAGTTTGTGATTAACTCATGATCCACTGGGACTATAGATGATCCAAGGCTGTGATTATGCATCTGAGTACTGCTGGGATTATGGGTGTGAGTGGTACACGCAACCTGGAGCAGAGAGCCTGAATGTAACATAAGAGAGACAGAGAGACAGACTTCCTCTCTGCTGTCACTGTTGCTGCTGCTCCTCCATCCTGCTCTCTTGCTCTTTGCTACCACCATAAAAGGTTGTTCTCTTCCCTGTGCCACTCTGCCTTGCAGCCAGAGGAATATGGACTGAAACCTCCAGCAACTGCAAGCTAAATAAACCTTTCCTTCCTTCATTTTGGGTGTCAGGTATTTGTCTCAGCAATGAGAGATAAGTAACTGGGAAAGAAGACCACTTTCTTCTTAAGACTAAAAATGACATGAGTGTTCCAAGCAACTGTTTATTTCTACTCATTTATCAGTCTATGTTTATTTTATATGATTACATTTATTTAGGGGAATATGTAAACATACATAGCACACTTTAACTTTTTTTTTCAGTTTCTTTCCCATCTGCTTCCTTCACTACTCCCTCCAATTCTCCTCCCTCTTTGAAAAAGCTCCATTTCCAGCTGTCTCTTCAACTTTGTGCTTTTAAATTCTACCCTTCCTTCCCACATCCCTCATTTTTTATTTCTTTTCCCATTTGAAAGATAGCTTCCTATTTCCCATACCTCTTTAATGGAAAAATAGTGCTCCATTGTATATGAATACCATGATTTCTTTATCCATTTGTCTGTTCATGGGCACATAAGCTACATACAAGATTTGGCTATTAAAACAGTGCTGTTACAAATATAAGTATGCATGTACATATGTACTTCTTGTCATGACATACCAACTATTACTATACTGTCCTTTTTAAAGGGTAATTAATGAAAAATAAGACGAAAAATGTCACAAGACAGTCCTACTACAATGCTATTATGCTATATATGATGGGTTTCAAATTATCTATGTAAATATATGTAAGTGTTAATTCCTATTTTAAAAAATTCTTCTTCACCATATTTTGTATGGACTTAGAGTTTAGTATCTCAATACTTGATGGAAAATACATGTTCCATGTTATGCCTTTGATGTCTGATATTTGGACAAATAGTGCGGGTAAACTAAACTGCATATGTTGCAGGGTAATAACAAGCTTCTCTTCTGGAGGGTTAACAACCTAAGTTTGCAGATCAAAATTGGAGAAATAGAAGAGCCACAAGACCAGCCAATATTTTGGCCCTAGCCTTTCAAGGTTAGTGAAGACTCAGGACATAAGAGAATTTGTACTTAACATCATGTAACTCAGTTGTGCCCCAAATTTTCTGATCAAGGAGATTATGGGGCCACAGAGGAATGCAATCAATGATGTATAGTGTGCCTAAGGAGAGTCAAATGGAGAGCAAACATTCTTTCAGGCTTTTACAGAGAGCAAATTGGTCAAGCAATGGCTGTGACTCGTTCACAAGGCTGACACTGACCAGGGATCTACAAAGAGTGGTACAAGGTTACAGGATAAACAGTGAGGGTACCTGACTGACCTTATTTGATACCAAAGTTACATTTCTTGTTATATAGGTCTTGTTTTAACTCGGTCTTAATCATCCAGCAGAAAAGTATAAAAATGGAGGTATATAAACCAAGGTCATATTAATATACTGAACTGTTAATTGCTCAAGTCAACAACTCCTGTGGGTAACCCATTTCTGTTGTGGACTGCTGACCTGTGTTGGACTGTTTTATTAAATATATATAAGCTATCCCTGTTTTGAAAATCTGTAACATATGTATTGTTATGTCATTATTTCTATTTGTTTTTGCTTCTATTTTTCACCCTTCAAGTTAAAATACAAATAAATACATTTTAAAAAATAAAATAAGAAATAAACATAGGTGTGTGTATCACTGTAGTATAATGACTGTAATTGTTTGGGGAGGGTAGCTAGAAAGGGAGAGCCTGGATCATATGGAATTTCTTGTGGGGGGGTATGTATGTATTTTAGGGAAGGGTCTACAGGATGTTCAGGGTCTCACTGCTAGAAGAAATTGTAATAGTGATCTGCCTGTTTATAATCTCCCAAGAGCTGGATTACAAGTGTGTGCCACCATGCCCAGTGTCAATTGCCATCTCATCCTGCCCCAAGGGAAGGGGACAGCACAGCAGGTTTGGGGATTGAATTCCTAGCCCCTATGCCTGCTTGCAGGTGCTTTAATCTTCTGAGCTATTTCGTATTAAATTTCTACTTTTACTTTTTTTGAGGCATCTCCACACGTTGCTATTATGGCTATGCCTTTTTCCTGCAGCCTCACTAGTATTTATTATTGATTGATTTCTTGATGATTTCCATGAATTCTGGAGTGGGATAGAATCTGAATATTGTTTTAGTTTGCATTTCTTTAATGACCAGCAATCTTAAACATTTTTCATTGGGTCATTAAAATCATCAAAACTGTATCAAACTTAAAAGTAATAACTTGAAAATTCATGTAATCTGTTATATCAATACATTAAGAAAAGTCATATGACCATACCAATGAATGTGGGAAAGCATTTAACAAATCCTGCACTCATTCATGATGAAAAACACTCAACAACTTATAATAGAGGAAGAACTTCCTTGGTACAAAGTGCTCCCCTCCACTGCAAACATGTTTAGTTCATTGTCACCAATCTCTGAAGCAGTTGTGTGACTCTTCTTTTGTGAGCCTTTTTCGTTTGCAGTCCTCGCTGGTTGCTACCTGAATTCATTCAAAATGTTTAACTTTCTTTTTTCTTTTCTTTTTTTTTTAATTTATTTTTTATTTTATTGAAGTACAAGTATCAATCAGACAGTTTTAAAACACCTTAACAAGACAGATTCGATCAATTAATACATTGCAAACTGTTTTCATAATGTTTTGGTATCGTACAAGGTGCATACATGATATTATACTTACAGACATTATAGCAGATGTCTCTTATCAGTAAATTAAGAGTGTAGCTGTTTACTTATCTTATTTTTTAATGTGAATTATATCAAAAATTCAATAATTATTTTCCTAGTGGATGACCATAGTACTAGAAGCCGACATAATATCCTGTCCAACCACCATTAGTGCAAATCTTGCCTCTCATAGGATTATGTAGAAGCACAGCATTATCTATCCCAACTGTACTGTCTATACACACACATCATGATTTTTTCTTTCTATACCCCTTCCTTTGTCTACACCTG
>PVKA01039944.1:0-19113 GCA_004027165.1 Ctenomys sociabilis
CTCGAACTCACAACAATCCTCCTGCCTCAGCCTCCCGAGTGCTGGGATTACAGGCATGCGCCACCACTCCCGGCAAGAAATTTATACATGATATAATCCCTATACTCCTCAAACTCTTCAGTGAAATTGAAAAGGAAACAGTCCTCCCAAAATCATTTCTGGAGGCAAGTATTACACTGACTCCAAAACCAGGGAAAAACGCAACTGAAAAAGAGAACTGCAGGCCAATCTCCTTCATCAACATAGATGCAAAAATGCTCAATAAAATCCTAGCAAAAAGAATACAGAAAATCATGAAGAAGATCATACACCATGATCAGGTACAATTCATCCCAGGGATGCAAGGATGGTTCAGTATTCAAAAATTTACACATGTAATCCACTATATTAATAGACTGAAATCTAAAAACCACATGATCATCTCAATTGACGCAAAAAAGGCCTTTGATAAAGTCCAATACTCATTTATGTTCAAAGCCCTACAGAAAATTGGAATAGAAGGCCTCTACCTCAATTTGATAAAAGCCATCTATGACAACCTAATGGCTAGTATAATTCTAAGTGGGAAAAACTGAAATCTTTTAGATTTGGCACAAGATAAGGATGTCCTCTGTCACCCATCCTATTCAATATAGTTTTGGAATCCTTAGCAACAGCCATTAGACAAGAGGGAGAAATAAAAGGATTAAGAATAGGTAAAGAAGAAGTTAAATTATCACTATTTGCAGATGACATGATACTTTACTTGGAAGACCCAAAAAATTCCACCAAGAAGCTACTAGAATTGATACAGAAATTCAGTAGCATAGCAGGATACAAAGTCAATACTCAAAAGTCATACCATTCCTCAACACAGATAACAAATACAATGAGAGGGAAACTACAGAAACAATGCCTTTTACAATAGCACCGCAGAAAATGAAATACCTTGGAATTCACTTAACCAAGGAAGTCAAAGATCTTTTTGAGCAAAATTACAACACCCTAAGAAGAGAGAGCATAGAGGATTTCAGAAAATGGAAAGATATTCCCTGCTCCTGGATAGGAAGAATCAACATCATGAAGATGGCCATACTCCCAAAACTGTTGTACAGATTTAATGCAATCCCTATCAAACTGTCACCAACTTACCAGCCAGACCTAGAGAAATCATTTGTAAAATTTATTTGGAACCAGGAAAGACCTAAAATAGCAAATGCAATCCTGGACAACAAAGACAAGGCAGGAGGCATCACAATTCCTGAGTTGAAATTATACTACAAAGCTACTGTGATAAAATCTACATGGTATTGCCAACAAAACAGACCTCAGAATCAGTGCAGTAGATTAGAAGATGCAGAGGCCTCTATGAACAAACTCAGCCACATGATCTTTGACAAAGTGGCCAAGCACACTTACTGGAAGAAATATAGTCTTTTTCACAAATGGTACCAGAAAAAGTGGCTTTCTATGTGCTGAAAATTAAAACTTGATTCAGGTCTATCACCATGCACTAAGCTAAAGTCAAAATGGATTAAAGATCTAAACATTAAAATGGAAACACTCAATCTCCTGGAAGAGAAAGTTCCAGGAGGAACTCTTGAAGACATAGGAGTAGGCAAAGAGTTCATGAACAAACATGTATTTGCATGGGAAATGCTTGAAAGAATTAACAACTGGGACAAACTCTTATTGAGAAGTTTTTTGTATGTCAAAAGAAATTATCAACAAAGTGAAAGACAACCCAGTAATTTTGAAAAAATCTTAACTAATAAGCACTCAGACAACGGTCTCCTCTTTAGAATTTATAAAGAACTAAGATAAATTAGGGACCTCAAATTTAAAGACCCAATCCAAAATGGGCATCTGAGATGAAGACACTTTTCTCAGAGGAAGAAATATAAGTTGCAAGTAAATATATGAAAAAATGCTTCACATCACTAGCCATCTGTGAAATGCAAGTTAAAACAACACTGAGATACCATCTCACTCCAGAAACAATGGCTATCATAAAGAAATCAACCAACAACAAATGTTGGAGACCTTGTGGGGAAAAGGGAACACTTCTCCACTGCTGGTGGGAATGTAGACTGGTGCAACCATTGTGGAGATCAGTGTGGAGACTCCTCACAAAACTAGGACTGGAAATCCCATTCAAGCCAGCTATCGCCCTACTGAGAATTTTCCTGGAGGAACTGGAAACATCATATAGTGATATCTTTGTACTTATGTTTATATCAGCACAATTTGTGATAGCCAAATCTTGGAAAGAATCAAGATGCCCGTCACATGAGGAATGATTGAAAAAGATGTGGTATTTCTACATAATGGAGCATAATGGAGTATTACTCAGGTATAAAGAATGATAAACGTGAAGCATTTAGACTGAAGTGGATGCCACTTGAACATGTACTCATAAGTGAAATAATCCAGAAACACATGTGCAAATATCGTACTGTCTCCCTACTATAAGAAATCAAAAGAAGTACAAATAGGTGGCTATAACAACAAATAAAAAGAATTTAGTCAGATAGTTATGGTAAACTGCATATGTTGCAGGGTAATAATCAGCTTCTCTTCTGGATGGTTAACAACCTCAGTTTGTAGATCAAAAATTGGGAAAATGGAAGGGCTGCAAGGTCAGCCAACATTTTGTCCCTAGCCTTTCAAGGTCAGTGAAGACTCAGGTCATAGGAGAACCTGCACTGTAACATCACAAAACTCAGTTGTGCCCAAATTTTCTGATCAAGGAGATTATGGAGCCACGGTGGAATGTGCTCAGTGATCTATAGTATCCCTGGGGAGAATCACATGAAGAGAAAACTTTCTCTCAAGCTCTCATAGAGAGCAAAGTGGTCAAGCAATGGCCATAACTCATCCATATGGCTGACACTGACAAAGGATCTACAGAGTGAGGTACGGGGTTAAAGGATAAACCCTGAGGGGATTTCACTGACCTCATCAGATACAAAAGCTACATTTTTTGTTATATAGTTCTTGCTTTATCTCAGTCTTAACCATCCAGCAGAGAAATATAAAAATTAGGTATATAAAATAAGGCCATAATAGTAAGCTGACCTGTAAATGTCTCTAGTCAACAACTTTTTCAGATAACCCACTATTATTGTGGATTGCTGGACTGTGTTGTATTGTTTTGCTGAATTCAAGCCCCTATAATAACTGAATGACAATAGAATACCCATCTTTTTCAGGACTAAACAAAAAAAAGGGGGATATAAAGAAAGAACCATTCTGTGTTTGTATAAACAGTACAGTTAGGATAAATATTCAGTACTTTTGCATAATTCTATGAGAAGAAAGATTTGCCCTAATAGTGTTTTGACAGGATATCCTGTCTGCTTCTTGTACTGTGGATAACCACTAGGAAGATAACAATGTAAAAAGTATTAATTTTTGAAACTGTACTAAAATTCAGCTTTAAAAAACAAAAAAAGATAGGTATACAGCCACACTCTTTTAATTCATTGATTAGAGGCATCTGCTCTAATAGCATTTAAAGATAGAGTATCATGTATGCACTGTGTACAACAAAAATCCACTAGGAAAACAATGTGCAATGCATTAATTGTTGAATCTGTCCTACTAATTTCATTTGAAACTGTCTCATTACTATTTGTTCTTCAGTAAAATAAAATTGTTAAAAAATAAAATAATCTTATAAATTATGCATATTTTGTTTGCAATTCCTGACTATAGCAATGTCCCACTTTACAACTACTGATGTTATGCATCTTTTAAGATAATTTAGCTACAATGATTTTGTCTTTTAACAAGCTTAGGTAACAATCATAGAAATGAAAAGTATACCCCACCACTTGTACAGTAATACAATATTCTGATTTGGGCTTCATATTTTTTATTAGCAACGAACTCTCTACTTCATTATGCTCTGTCACTTAATCTTTTCAACAAAACTTCTATTTCACCTAGTGGTGAAAAAATTATTTATTGCCTCCTCACTTTTGAAGGGCAAGTTATCTAGATATAGTATTTTTGGTTTGTAGGCTTTTTTCTTTCAGTGCTTTGCATCTATCATCCTGCACATTCTGAGTTTCAAGGTTTCTTCTGAAAAAGCCATATTAATAATCACCAGGGAAATGACAATCAAAACCAAAGTGAAATCAACTCACTAGACTTCAGATCATTATTATTGAGAAGAGAAGGCATAACTCATGTTGGGTGAAGACATGCAGAAAAAGAGAGTGCTTGTAGACTGAAGATGGAAACATAAATGGGTACAGATATTATGGAAAATAATACTGAAGTTCCTCAGGCAATCAGAAAGCAAACTGACACATGTTCAGACAATTCTTCCTCTTAGTGGATAGATACCTAAAGAAAATGAAATCAGTAGTTTGTAGAGCTATCTGCACTCCCAAGTTTACTTCAGCAATATGGACAACTGCCAAGATATAGAAACATCTTGTCAACAAGCAAGTGGATGAAGAAAGTGTGGGATACACAGATGTCCTTTATTTCATGATGGGGTTTATGTCTTGATAAATGTAAAATATTCTAAGTAAAAAATGTATTTGATATCCTTATATCCTTGTTATCCCTTATAACATAATAATTTAGCCTAATCTATTTTAAGTATGATTGGGACACTTACATTAACCAGTAGTAGTAAAACCATCTAAGACAAAACCTGTTGATAATAAAGTATTATACATGTTGTGTAATTTGCTGACTACTATACTGAAAGTGAAAATAAGATGGTTGTAGCGGATATAATTTAACACTTTCATAAATGTGAACAAATTGGGCCAGCCAGCTAGCTTAGCAGACTAAAGCGCCTGGTTAGGTAGAGCGCAGCAGTCGGTTTGATCCCAGGTATGCAGTGACAGCTCCAGCCCCGGAGCACACTGACATCATAATTGAAACTGGGTATGGTGGTGCATACCTGTAATCCCAGGGCTGGGGAGGCTGAAAACAGGAGGATCATTATGAGTCTGATCTACGTAGTGAGACCCTGTAGACCATGTACCAAATACATTTTTTAAAAAAGGTGAACAAATCATGATTCCAACCATTAGAAAGGTGGAACTGTGTCTATACAAGGGCTGATCAAAATATATGGCCAATGGTCAAATTTTAAAAAATTTATTACAGTAAAAGGTACATTGCATTACTCCTTTTCAAAATACTCCCTCCCAGCATTCTTCTCAGTTTCTAAGGCAGTTCTGGAAAGCCTCTTTCTTGACTATTTTTACAAGATGTGATAAAAACACAGTCAATGTTGCTATCAAGTGCCACCAAGTGGAACAACAGACTCACAAAAACATTATAGTTAGTCCTTATCTACCTTGTGTACCAGGTTTGGCACCATTCAACTTATAGTTCTTCCTTAGAGTCAAAATTACCATGAAAGGTGAATATTTTTAATCGATACAGGAGTCACAACAACACAACTAAAGAAACTCATGAAACTGGAATTCCAGAATTGCTTCAGAAAGCGAAAAGAATGATGGGATAAGAGTGTAAGAAGTAAGGAGCTTTAATGGTAATATGCATTGTACTGTAACAAAAATTTTTGAAATTTAAATAGTAACCATATTTTTCAATTCCAATCTGTACAATGGCCTATCACTCAGGCTTAAAAAGCAGATTCTGCCAATTTTTTTTTTTTACAACATGAACTTAAAAACCATGATGGTAAGTGAAATAAGCCAGATACAAAAATAAAAATACTGCATGATCTCACTTACATATGGGGTCCTAAAAAGTAAAGTATACAACTTTGACTGCCTCAATCAGATAAATTCAAATTTAGCTCAGCCTCTGTCTCCTCCCTCTCTCCAACCTCCACCTGCTGATTTAATTCCTGGGAAGGATGTTTTCAGTATATGCAGACTGAAGTCACATTAAGAGACACAGTGTCTCTGTAACCTTGGTTACAGGCAGCTACCTCCTTTCTGGATATTACTGTCTCCTGTCCCTGCATTTCCCAGAGCTAAAGAGTAGAGGCGTAAGGGCCTCCTCAGTCTGCCTCCTAGTTCACCTTGGTCACTGCCTCAGGTTTCCCTGCAAAATACAGCTTTCTTTTGGAAATTCTTTTTCTAGTTTATCATCAATTCTCACTCTATTTGTTTATTATTTTTGGTGCCAGAAGCTTAACTAGAGACCTTGCACTTGCCAGGCAGCTGCTTATGCCACTGAGTTTTACACCCACTACCAGGCCTACGGATAACCCACTATTACAATGGACTACTGAACTATATTGGATTATTTTGCTGAATTCATGCACATACAATATTTAAATGGCAATGGAATACCCATCTCTGACAAAACTAAACAAAAAAAGGAGATACAAATGAAGGATTTTGTATCTGTATATACAAAATAGTTAGGATAGATATATACAGTTACTTTCTCTTAATTCAATGAGAAAAAGATTTGTACTAATAGTGTTTGGATAGGATATCACATCTGCATCTTGTACTATGAATAACCACTATGAAGATAACAATATGCAGTGTATTAATTATTGAAACTGTCCTACTAATCAGTTTTGAAACTGTCTCATTGCTATTTGTTTCTCAATAAAATTAATTTTTAAAAAATCCTTTCACCCTATTTCTTTTAGAACTGAGCTAACAAACTGTTTGAAATAACTTAGAGTAATAGGGCTATAGACTATTGGGTCTCTGTCACAGCAACTCAGCTTGGCTGTCTCGGAGCCAGAACAGCCATGGACAATATGTAAAGGAGTGGACATAGATATTTTCCACTAAAACTTAACAGTGCAAGATTTGATCCATGGTCTGCAGTTTGGCAAATCCTAGCCTAGTATATTTCATTATTGGGTTCTTCATTTCCTTCAAGCCAGGGATTTGGGGGGGTGCACAAAACAAGGATTCCAGCTCAACCTGAATTTTTCTCTGAGCCAAAGCAGAGAGGCTGTGTTAGGCTATGCTGTCTTTTTTTTTCCATTTATTTTTATTTTATTGAAATACAAATGTCAATCAGACAGTTTCAAAACACCATAACCATACAGAGTCGATGAAATAATACATTGCAAACTGTTTTCATAACGTTTTGGTATTGTACAAGGTGCATATATGATATTATATTTATAGGTTTTTATATAGCTGAATTGTATCAAAGATTCAATAATTATTTACCTAGTGGATGACCATAGCACTAAAAGCCGACATAATATCCTGTCCAACCACCATTAGTGCAGATCTTGCCTCTCATAGAATTATGTAGAAGCACAGCGTTATCTATCCCAACTGCTGTCTTACAATACCATGGCCACAAAGTCCATGGCAGCCTAGGAACATGTCATTCAGGGAATAGTAGTTCAGAGGCTGCTCCCAGTGACCTCAGAAAGTAAGTCCTCCAGGTGATCAGGCCCTGGGGATTCATTTCTCCAACTCAAATCTGCACTAGAAAATCCTCTCTTCTCATCTAACAGGAAGAAGGATTCTTACTTCCAGCTGTCATGTTCAGAGGAAAACTAATTTCTTAGACTTGGTGATTTTTGCTTTTGAAAAAAATAATGACTGACATGAACTGGAACCTGTTTATATGGTCACTATGCCAACCAAGTCCCAGGATAAGGCCTGAGAAAAGTAGGACAACTGGACTGGATAAGAACAAATGCTTTTCAAATCCCACCCCAAGGGGTATAAATGAAGCTATTTCAAGCTAAGTGAGTAAGACACATCCTGATTGCAACATGATTTCACAGAGGGCTCTGCCCCTAGAGTGTGGCATTCTGCCTGGATGACAGCAGTGACATTTCGGAAGTCATGCTCCTCCCATCATCCTTCGTAAGTTTCTAGAGGCCCAGCCATGCGTAATTCATGTCTGTAACCCTCATCATCTAGCTCAGGATACGGAGGAGTTTTTGTGTAGTTGCTATGACCCAAACATAAGAGGTTCGGCCCTCCTCATTTGGTTTCCTTTTCCAGAAACCATCGCTGCCCTTCCTGTGACACACTGTCAGAGTGCAGGGTGGTCCCAGGCATTTCAGCTCCACTTCAGCCTCAGCCAAAATGAAGAGAAGAAAAGGCACACGGCCCGGCTTTTCAAATCAGGTCACACAAACAAGTAGCTTTCTTAAGAATATCACAGCCTCAAGAATTAAATGAAAGATGAGTCTTCAAGTCAAAGTTATGAGGTTTCTTCTATCTCAAGGTCTGGACAAATTGTCCTCTTAGGTTTTGTCATTATAGAAGGGAAAAAAAAGCTCTGTTTGTTTCCCTCAAAAACACAGATATTGTATGAATTTTGTTTCATGCCTCTAAGAAAGTGTGGAAAGCTCTTCTGTTCTGGCTTTTTTTGGTTTATCCCATGGCTTATCAGGCTGTAGAACTGACCCTTTGCCTAAATACATCTTTCAGGTCATCCAGTTCAACTGACTGCTCAGGCTATGTGCTAGAAGCTATCGTGGTTTGGATAAGTGTCTCCATGGGCCCATGTTTTACAAGCTTGACCTCAGCACTACTGGGAGGTAGTCAGGTGGGGCTTGCCCAGTGGAAGTCAGATCATGGAGGAGGGATGCATCCTTAAAGGGGATACTGGGACCCCAGGACTTTCTTTCTTTTACTTTTTGTTCCCAGCTGAGAGACCAAAAAGGGCCATCTCCCCCATGTGCACTCTCTGTGATACACTGTGCCCCAACCAAGGCCAACAGGGTTAATTGGTCATGGACTGAATTCCAAACTGTGAAACAGTTGACTAATCTCTGGTCCTTGCTACAGTAACACAGAAAAGTTAATCCCTAAAATCATGCCATTGTAACTGTAGGTGGAGCTTTCAGAGGATAATTAAGGTTAGACATCTTAAGAGTCAGGAGCTCCTTGATAGGATCAGTGACTTTCTAAGAGACTCAAACTGATACAGACTTGCGGTAGCTTGCAACATTAGATCCTCCACCACGCTAAAATACAGCAAGAAGACCCTCATCAGATGCTGAGCAGATGCTAGCACTATGCTGTTGGGGCTTTGTCAGCCTTCAAAATTATAAACTAAATACACTTCTGTTATCAGTTACTCTGTTTCAGGTATTTTGATATAGTAACAGCAAGCCGACTAAAACAGGCCCTGCCTCACCTGGAACCATAGAGAAATGCCCTTATCAAATCTATCTAGGACTAGATGAACCATTATGGGCCATATTTCATTTTCCTCTATTATCCCCAGCTTTTAATATCAACTATAAAGACTACTCTAAGGACTTTCTATCTCCTAGGGTTGGAATCCTACCCCATGATTTTCATCCTGGGATCTTTTGTCTCATGTTTGTTTTTAAAACTTGCTATTGCCTAGATCATCTCTGCAGACAAGAAAAGTGGGGTGGTTTCTTTTTTGCATGGTGCTAAGAATTAAACCTAGGGCTTTTACACTGAGCATTCCTAGACCCTGGCCCAGCCCCATCCCTCCCCATCCTATTTCATCTCATCTCTGAGTCAGGGTCTTGCTAAGTCACTAAATTACTTAGGCTGGGCTCAAACTTAGAATCTTCCTGCCTCAGCCTCTCAAAATCTTGTGGACCTCATCAAAATGAAGCTAATGGGGTGGCTAATAGGCAAGTAGCCAGGACTAAGAGACGAATAAAGGTGCTCTGGCCTGAAGCAGCAAAGATGGACCACAGAGGAGAAATTCACATATTAACTGGGCTTGAGGTGGCATAGCTGGCCCTTGAGTTCTGGTTTAAACCAGCTCTGCTTCCTAGAGTGGGCCTAACTCTCAGCTCTTCTTCCTCTCAAACTAAATCAACATCTGGTGGACACATGGAGGAATATCATTAAATTATCCTCCTTTTTTTCATAATCAGGAAGCGTCAGCAAGAATTGCTCTCCCAGAATTTTTCTTAGGCTGCTGGACAATCTTCTCAATCTAACACCAATATTTTTCTTTTAATTTGACTTCTACCCAAAGAATCACACTGTCAAGAAAAACCGACCTCATCCCCACCGCCTACATACCACCCATCCTGAGTCCTTCTCTCAAGGGGAAGCCACTGTTACACATATCTGTTTATGTTTCTTTAGTGCTTATTTCCGTATCTCTAGAAAATATGATACAACTACTCCTTGATTTACCAGATTTAGACATCATCTTACTGAATTTCTGCCTTGAGAGGCATGAATTTATCTACTTAGACAATAACCCCCTCTCTTCCTCCTGCCTAATTTTGTGAGGCAAATCACCACTGTTAGCTATCTGCTGTAGTGGTTCTCAAACTTTAGCTGCATCAAATCACTAGACATCTTGTTAAAATAGATTGCCAGGGCCCATTTCACAAATTTCTGGTGGCCCAAAAATGGTCATTTCTCACAAATCCCAAGAGAGCGTAAGATTGCTGGCTCAGGGACCACACTTTAAGAAGCATTGTTCTATTGGTGAGCTCTGCAGACTTCAAGTAGTAAATAGCTATGTCTTGCTTCATCAAATTTTGGAGTATCACTTGACTCACTAATTCGAAAGGCTGAGGCATTAGGAGAACTGCTGTCATGCTTTTCCTCGATACAGTCAAATTTGATGACATTTATATTTTATACTATCTCTATACTTCTGTTTTGGCTTAATTATAAAGAATGAAACCATTCATAGCATTAATTTATCATGACTACAGTAGAGCCAAGACAACTGCCATGCTTATTTTTCTCTATGCATTGAGACAAAATTAAAATCTGTGAATATTAAACTTCTACTTAAGGGACAATGTCCCTCCATCAAGGACCTTTGCTTACACACTTCTACTTCCTCAAAAAACCACATTTTAATTTGCCTGTATTTGAACCATGGGGAAGAGACTTTATTTTTCTTTTTCCAAACATATTTTGTTTTGTGTGTACTGAAAATTGCTTCAGCATTTTTGCATTGAGTTATTTTCCTCGACCTTTTTAAAAAAATTTTCAAGTAAGGTCTAAGTTCCCCAGACTAGTCTCGAACTTGTGATTTCAGAGATTTTGACTGCCTTTATTTTTTTTTTTCTTATCCATACAATACAAATACTTAAAATACATTGTATTATGAATATCTGCCATTTCCTCTTCATTCTATTGCTTGGCTTCATTTCACTGCAAGTTCATTAATGAGCTGTTCTATGCTGGATACATTTTTTAGATTTCCACCGTGATCACCAGTGACTTTCATAGTGGCCTTGGGATTTCTTCTCTTTACATTTCTGGGACTTCCTGCCACAGATTCTTGGACTCCAAGCCTTTCTTTCTCTAGTTGTCACCACTGTTTTGCTGGAGTGCATCTCATGTAATCCTCCTGGGAGGATTACTAGGGAGGTAAAGATTCTAGGTCCTCGACTGTCTGAAAAGTGACTATTTTTACTTCATGTTTGATTGGTAGGGTAAAAAAAACACACTCTAGTTTCAAAATCACTTTTTCTTGGAGCTCTGAAGCCCTTAGCTCCACAAAGTCTAGCTTTTAATTTTGGTAATGAAGAGTCCAGTGGATAATCAGTTAAACTCTGGTTCTCTTGCAAATTGACATATTTCCCCTACTATCACCATCCCATTTTTCCTGTCCTGGAAATGTTTAGACTTCTCCTTCAGTCTTGGAAGTAGTGACAATTCAAAATCATGTGTGTATAACAATTTGGGTTTATCTTGCTCATTCATTAGTAGGTATTTTAAATAAAAAAGTATCTAATTGTGGGGAAATTATTACCTCTCATGGTCTCTTTCGGTTGGTCTTTTTCCTTTTTTTTGTATTTTTATTATTTGGATATAGAACTTTATATACTATCATTTAGCTTTTTCTTTTCCTACTTGTTTTTCAGCTCTTTTTAGAGGGAAGGGAGATTTCTTACTTTTATCTTCTAATCATTCCACTGAAAATTTGGGCTCTGTAATCATATTTGTGATTTTTAGGACTCTTTCCTTTTTCTCTGATTCTTCTCCTAAGGTATAATTCTATTCATGCACTAATGAATTAAATATATTCTTCAATCTCCTTGTACTTCTTGCATGGACTTTTTACAAAACTTAAAATCTATTTTAGTCCCTGAATAATTTTTTTCCCTTCAGTTACTCCACTTACGTAGATTTACACTGGCCTTTCTTTCCATGTATCATATTTCTTTTGATTTCCATTTCCCTTGGTTATCCATTCATATTCAAGGTCATGGTAAAACTGCTGATTTGAAAGTCTATGGATGAGTTTGGGTGGATGCAAGGAGGGAAATCTACCTCTCGTGACAGAAATTTCAAATGCCAGATTAGACTTTTCTCTAGGGAATGAACTCAACCACACTACCTGATGCAGTGCATTCAACCTTTAGAAAACAAATTACTCAGCTGCCTGCCTAGGCTGCTTGCAAATCTGCACACCTGCACTAGGTAGAGGTGGGCGCAGCAGCAAGACATGTCTTCACACATCAGGCTTCACCTACTGCTCTCCTCTCACCATGTTTTGATCCCTACTTCTCATCCTTGCTTCCCTCTGTCATGGCTGGCCTGGCTCAGGCTGCAGTTTCTCTGATTCCTCAAGCAGACAGGAAGCCAGCTCCTATCACACTTCCCTCTTCACACACTCCAGAAAATTATCAGGCTCTCTGCTTAGCTGTTGCCTGTTCCCACAGTTCTCCCCTTTCCAAACTACTCCTTCATAATCCTTGCAATGGGTCTCTGCAGGCACAGCCATGATGTCCATACTTGGTAAGCCACCACAAGCCTAAAATGACCAAGAACAACTTGGTACTAACGTGTCCCACACCCCTCTCTCCCATCAGGCCATGCGATCTAAACACCAGAGTCAGATTCATTGTGGAAATACACACAGAGCAGCAAGGTGCCTATAGGGTGGGAGTGAGCTCACTGGATCGGTTCAGAAATACGTAAGCACAGAGGCTCTGAGTCCGCATAGCACTTCCACAACACAAGCATGGTAATGTTTACCAGGCCAATGCAGCTTTTCCTTAGAAAGCAGATTAACAACCAGATGGAGGATTATCATTTAGCAGTTGTCTTAACACTGTGCTTTACTGGCCCCCCAGCCTGACCTCTTCCCCCATTTTACTGTCAGAATAAAACACCAATTTCTAATTATCAATGGAGAAGTCATCTTGTCTTTTTGCTGCCCCCTTCCTGGCTTTCTTCATACCTCATCCTAAGGCCCACCCCTCCACTTGTTTGACCCCACGAGAAAGCCTATGCTGTCATTCCACCGGAGTCCATTCCAAAATATCAGGGACCCCAGGGACCTGCAGACCACATTCCCAGAGGAACTTCTTTGTGCTGTGAAAGGGGACAAAGAAGAAAAGAAAGTGTGTGTAAAAAATGAAGATATTTCATGTGTACATAGCAATTCCTTATGATGAATATAAATTTTCATAATGAAAAAAAAAAGTTCCTTAAGAAAAAACCTCATGTTTAAGTTAAAAGCAGCCTCACAAAAGCGGTATCTCCTAGCTTGTGTCTGGGAGTGCGAAGGACACTGACAATGGCTAACCTTTCCCCAGCTGATGTGTGTGGAGGAAGGCACACTGGCATCCTCCCCAGAGAGCCATCCTCAGCTGGAGGAACCTCCATTCAAGGAGGGCTGCACACCCTCCTCTTCCTTACCCATGGCCAGCTAACAGCTGGACAGTATGGGGATAGAGAGAACAGCCTCCATGCTTGGAGGAGAGGACAAGTCTTCTGTCCTTTATATCCAGTGTCCTCCATCTGGACCTTAGCTGTCCTTGTTCAGCTCCTTACCCTTCCCTTATAGGTTGCCCCTTTCCCAGCATGGCCTCATGAGTCCACATACTCCTAAAACCCCATCTCAGGCTCTATTTCTAGGGAGCCCAAGCAAAAGCACTGTTACGACTGATATACTGTGTCAACTTGAGAAGCCTAGGAGGTTATCTAAGTGACTCAGCAGGGGGGCAGTGGCCTTACCTTGTAAACATCCTGAACCTATGCAAGAGGAAGGTCCCAAGATGGTGCTGGGAGGCCTGCTTACAACATGAGGAGGGAAAGAGGCTTGCTCCTCCCCCTTTTCTCTTGCTGCTTTTGCTGTCTTCTGTGGCATTGAACTGTTGCCCCTGTGTCATACCACCCTTCCTGGGAAGCCAGCTGAGTATGGCTGTAAGCTAAACAAACCTTTCCTTCTTTAATTCTGGACAGCAGGTATTTTGTCTCAGCAAGAGAAAAGTAACCGAGAAAAGCAGTATGTGGGACACTTGGGGAGAAAGCAGAGATGCCTTGCTAAAAACCTCACTACCTATTTAAACCCCTGAATGGACATTTCTAATCCCACGCCCTTCCCATAGCTCTATCTATGTATCTCATCTGTAGGTCGCTGATTTGCCTGTTTTTTTTTCTGTCCACAGAAGGCTGGAGAACCACAGAGTGGGACCAGAATATGGTTGCACAGCTTTGCCCCTACCTTGCCGAAGTCTGGTAAAGCCAAAATGCAGGGTTTCCAGATCCAAGCGTTGCACATCTCACAGATGGATCGGGGCAGACAAGCTGGCACCACTGCAGCACAGAACCAGCCCCTGGGCTCCCTCCTGCCTTCCATGTACCCAGCATCATTCCAAAGCTCCTGCACAGTGACACATCTCAACACATGCTGAGCACAGGGCAGGGTGGGATTCCATCTGCACCTGCCAAAGGCTCAGGCTCCCAGGGACACCTGGAACTCAGCCACATGCTCAGTAGGCTAGAGCTTTCATTATTTATTCACTCCTTCCCTCACCAATAGACAGTCACTGAGGAACTACTTTGTGCCCATCTAAGCTCTGTCTTAGGAAATAGGTTAGGAACAGAAGACAAGATTGCAGACCAGTTTGTGACCTCAAAGGAATTGCAATCTTCTAGTATTCCTACTCACCTGAGAATGATCCTGTGGTAGGTAGTTAAGAGAAAACAAGATCATTCACTTCTTCATTTTGTAGATCAGGAAAGGGAAGGGGTGAGCCCTGGCCATTACTGTGGGTCATTATTTCTGCCATGTGTACCTGCTTCTTTGAACCACAGGTGATAACTTTTAGGTTCTCACCTGATTCTTCTGGGCAATCTTTTGTCCCTTCTTCCATCGTAAAACTGGTGTCAGAGCTGGCAGCTCCCTGTCCTCCTCCCCAGTCACATGTGTCCCAAGGCTGTAGGCGGCTTCAAATACGATGGGGCTGATGACATCCTGCACCCTCCGCTGTAACAATAAACAAGCAAGTTAACCATGGATGGTGCCTCTGACAGTTGGGAAGAGTTTCACAGCTTACAAAGGCCTTCGACAATGACTTGCCTCTTTGTGAACCTCACAATTAGCTTTTAGGGTGGGGCTTCACTGCTTCCATACTTCATTTTTTTTTTTATGAAACCAGATATTGAACTCAGGCCCTTGCACTTGCCAGGCAAACACTTATTCTACTGAGCCATCTTCCTGACCCTGCTTTCGTACTTCAGGTGAGGTAAGTCAGGCCTACTAATACCCTGACAAAACAGTCAAGGTATTATCTGACAGTTTTGAGGGTCATTCCCTTAATAGTGAATTTTGCACTACCTTGCACAGTGCAAAATAATCCTCACTTAAGCATAAGGAAGACATAATTTTCTTCATCTTCCAAAAATTCTTAGAAGTGAATCTGCACTCACTGCTAACCCTTTGCATCCATGGTGACTTGATGATCAAAGCTCTTGTGCATTTATATTATATATTTTGTGTTAGAGCTGGAGACCCAAGAACATTGGGGCTCAGCATCTCCACAGGCTTAGTCATCTAGAGCTGGGGATGACTTCAGACTTTGTGTTCTTTCCTCTGAAATGCAAAGACTCAGGACCCAAAGGAATGGCATGCTGGTGGTAACAGCAGTAAAAGAAAAAGGAAGAGAAGTCAGCACAAATGCCCTGAAAACTCACAAGACCCAGGCCCACATCAGGTCTTCTAGAAAGATAAGCAACATGTACAAGCCCTGTGAGCTAAGGTGCATTATCCTCTCCTGCACTGCAAAGGAAAGGAACACTACAACACTAAGTTTCTGGTCTCATCTTTACCCCTAGAGTTACTGACCTTCCCACACAGTGCCATAGCCTCCAAGGGACTGTGGGCCCCAAGATCTCACAGCTGATAGTTAGAGACAAGAGTAAAGCTGAGAGCTGGTCCCACACCCAGGCCAATGTGCTCTCCAGTGGTGCGTTGCCATCTAAGAAATGACAAAGGAAAGTAAAACCAATGATCAATTGCCCTGTATCTGTCACTCAGAGATGTGAGGTGCAGGTAGCACAAGAAAGTGGGAGCTGGACCTTGTTTGGAAACAAGAGAGGCTGAGGGATGGGGCCGCAGAGGTGAGGGGCCACAGAGGGCAAGGTCTGGGGCAGGAGTACAGGGCCCTGGAGTTCAAGCTATTCTCTGTATGAATTCAGGTGATAGGAGCAGAGCAGTGTTTTGTCCAAAACAGTAGAAAGTTCTTTGTACCCTAGGAGACTTAAAGAAAAGAGTATGCTTCCACCTCTCCCAGACATCCAGTCCCTTCCTTACTAGCAGACCCTCCTGCCACTTTGGGGGAAGTAGGCCTTTGTCAAGCACATACACTACATTCCTGTGCTCTCCTCACTCGGCACACATCCTGGACACAAGCTATGTCTGCACCATCTCTTGAAATGACTCATGGTGCAATACTACAGTGATGTGCTTACTGACCAGTGTTTGGGCTCATTTAACTTTAACAAGCAAATGGGCAGCAGCTCATCCACAGACTGGGGAAGCACTCTGTAGGAGGGGATTTAGGGACCTAAGTTCCTTGAAACTAGGGGGGAAAGCCTACAATTAAATAATCTGAGAGAACATCAAGTCAAACAGAGTTAAAAAGGATCTTCTTCTGTCTTGTTATTTCTGTTTTTACTACAACTGCCTCTAAAGATGGGTGTGGCCCCCAACTACCAGGCCTTGGAACTCTGTATTTCCTCAGAGCACGCACTAAGCAGAACACATTCAGAGATGCCAGAGGACAGGCAGGACTCTCCAGCAGCAGTGCTGGCAGGAAGTGGGAGGACAAGGCCAGGGGATGTTGGACAGGAGGGAGATGTGGTCACACTGTAGTTGCTGGCCTGAGGGACATGTGGATGAGACAAAGTAGTACAGGTGGCTTCACAGATGGGCAGCTGAGTGACTAGCAGATAATGTACATTTGGGTCCAGCCAAGCATTCACTCAGAAGAACTCAATTATTTGCATAAGTAAAACATGGGACCTAATGAGGAGAGCAATGGAGCAGGCTTTGGACATACTGCTTCCAGAAGTGCTCTGCAGCTCCAGATTTGGGGAAAACCAGTTAGGACCTTCGTCCTTCCCAGGAGCAAGGCATACATGCCTGGGATCTAGATTCTCCTTGCCTGCTGACTCTGCTAACTAGAGCCTAAAGTCTGTTGGTGGCATTCAGAAGAATAAATTGTGGGCTGGGGAGATAGCTCAGTAGAATAAGCACTTGCCTGGCAAGCACAGGGTCCTAAGTTCAATTCCCAGGACCCCAATACCACAAAAAATAAAATAAAAAATATTGTACCTTTGAAGGCTATCCCAAAATTTTGCCCTTGACTCCTCTATGTCAGAATAAGTTTGTTACTACTTTTTGAAGGGGACCTTGGGAGCAGGAAACAGCAGCCACTTACCACTTCCTGGCTACTGGATGTGATTGAGGGACGGGGCTAAGCTCTGCTTCACATTGTTTTATTCAATCCTCACAATGTATAAGCTGGTATATTATTGCCCCATTTTACAGAGAAGGAAGCTGACATACCTACGTTCAACTAAATAGTCCTCTACCTCAAAGTCTGTAGAGTAGTGGAACCAGATATTCTTAAAGCCAGCAGTAACAGTTTCCTTGCTGTCCATAAAATGCTATTTTAAAAATTGTTCCAACCACTTCAGGTTCTTGCATCAACCCAAAATATGACTTGTTTACCTAAAAGCACATAGAGCAAAGGGGAAGAGCAGTGTTCCACACAGGGCAATGCAGGGGCATGAATGACAGATACCTAAGAGAGAGACCAAAGTGGGGGCTATTTGTAAATGTGCAGCTGAAAGCCCAACCACCAAAGAGGGAGACCTTAGCCATGTCGCACTTTATTTTGGACAAGCGATTATGCAAGTGCACATTCGGAGTATGGATGCTTTTCTGGTAGACTGCATAGATCTGTTTTAACTAAGGAGTTCAGAAACAGCTTCTTATTACATGTCCCAGTAGCGTGGGGGCAGACAGGAACTCAAACCTCTCTGAACTGTGGGTGGAAGCAGAAACCGGCCAACACCCCAGAGGACAGCCCCGCACTGCCACACTGCCACAGGTCAGCCGAGGAAAAGCAGCAGCACATTAGTGAGTTCCTTCTTGTGTCAGGAAGTATAGCTTCCCTCTGCTCACCAAAGCAATTAAGTGGAGGAACTTGGCAAAAGAGGGAAGCCACAGTTTGTGCAGACCATAACTGCTAAAATTTTGCTGTTAGAAAAAAAGAAAAAAAAATACTACCATTACAAACTGACAATACAGCTACTTTCTCTTAATTCAATGAGAAAAAAGACTTGTACTAATAGTGTTTGGACAAGATATCATGTCTGCATCTTGTACTATGGATAACTACTATAAGGACAACAATATGCAATGTATTAATCATTGTAACTGTCATACTAACCTGTTTTGAAACTGTCTCATTGCTATTTGTTTCTCAATAAAATTAATAAAAGAAAGTTAATTTTAATACAAACATTCTTCTTAAGTCTATTTATGAATACACTGAAGTAATTAAATATAAGAACTTTTTATTAATAAGAATATTTAGGGGCCAGGGGAAATAACTCAGTAGAATAAGCACTTGCCTGGCTAGTGCAAGGGCCTGAGTTCAATCCCTGGTTCCACCAAAAAAAAAAAAAAAAAAAAAAAAAAAAAAGAGTATTTGTTTAATGAGAACAAAATTTTCTAATTATAGTATTTAGGGCTAACAAAAATGAATTATATTTTTATTTTTATTTTTTTCCATTTATTTTTATTTTATTAAAATACAAATGTCAATCAGACAGTTTCAAGACACCTTAACCATACAGAGTCGATGAATTAATACATTGCAAACTGTTTTCATAACGTTTTGTTACTGTACAAGGTGCATACATGAAATTATATTTACAGGTTTTTTTATAGCTGAATTATATCAAAGATTCAATAATTATT
>PVKA01039945.1:0-19120 GCA_004027165.1 Ctenomys sociabilis
AAGGAAAGGAGAATGAATGACACTCGGGGACAGAGGCCCAGAAGAAGCAGGACCACTGCACCACTTAGGGAAGAAAGGAGAGAGGAGCTCATTCTCTCCTCTTAACTCAGGGAAGAGTTACAAATGTGGAAGGGTGGTATTATACGCCCTACTCCCATTTTTATAAGATAGAGGTAATGAGAATATGAATCCGTGTGGTGATGAGAGGTTGAGGGCCCCTTTTCCTTTGGTGGGAGGAGCTCTTCTCCTTCCACAGTATTTCTGCTGGGCTTCCCGAGCCAGGTCCATTTGGCTCACTGTGCAGTACGCCAAGTTTGGCCCAGGAGTTTGTTCATGAGGCACCCAAGTTTGTAGAGATGGGAAAGTGTGGGGAGATTGATAGGTAAAATCCAGGGCAGGCTGAGGCAGGGAGAAACATGATCAGAAGTAAGGGAAGGTGGGCTGCGCATGCCTAAGCAGGCTGCAGGGCTCGGCAAGGGACACGTGTGCAGAACACGCTGCGTGCTGCACCTGGAGCTTCGGCCCCCTGACATCAAGAGATCGCCTATTAAACACATAGGCCTGAGGGAAAGATCTGCGGCTTCTACACGTGGGAGCTGCTTCAGCACCCAGAAAACAGCTTGGGCAACTGTGCTGTTGTTGCCTAAGGACAGAGGCATTATCTGCAGCAAACCCAATGGGCATGTCTTGCTTAGCTGGGCGACCTCTAACCGTGATATAGACAAGCCAGGACCCGCCAGTGCAGCAGGAGCTTCCTTGGGCTTTCCCTCAGTTTCAGCACGAGATTATGAGGCAGTAGCCCCAGGATCACCTTTAGCAGGATCTGAATCAGTGGTCTCTATGCGCCACGTGTCCGTAATCCACCTGGGCCCTCGCGGTGGGCTAACAACTGGGGGGCAGCTTGCCACGCCCAGCTGAACCGAGTCTGTGTGGAGCTGGGTGCAGGAGGCCACCTGAGGACTGGGTCAGCAGTGGAAAAGGAGAACTGGAAGGCGAGGTGGTGCTGCTCGTTCTCCTGGACTGGCTTGTCCCTAGCTGGGCCTGATATGACCTCAGCTGTCCTCAGAGGAGGAACTTAGGTCCTTGCTGTTGCTGAGGATGGCTGTGGTACCTTTCAGGGCAGCTCTGGGCCTTACCTTGAGCATCGCTTCCTGGCTCCAGTGCAGGCCCCTCAGCCTCTGGCACAATCCTTCATCCGTTGGCGTAGGCTTTCTAGGTTCCACCACTGACCTTTGGGCTTTCCCAGCACAAATCTGTGAAACAGGCCTGCGTGAGACACTGTCATGTGCTCTAGGCCCCCAGTTGGACTTGTGCAGGACATTGCCCAAGCCCTCAAATGGATTCTTCCAGATTTCTAGAGTGTGGACAGATTCCCCACATTCATTCTTTGAATGGATGTTATAAACTAACCCTATGAACTATATAGGATTCTATGTTAAGTCTACTACCCTATAGGCCCTGACCTGAGGCAGGCAGTGACTGTGACTATGTCCTTCCAGTGTTCTTTCTCTCTTTTCCTTTAACCTGTTTCCCTGCTCCCGTGCTTTAGTTACAGGCTGGAGAACCTGCTGCTCCTCGCTGGGGTGCAAGCAGGCCTGAACAGGCTCGTCAAACTGGTAGGACAGGCTTTGCCCCACCTGAGGGGCCCGGGGCCTGGACTACTCAAAGCGGGTCCCTTCCAGACACATCCAGACAAGTCTGACAAATTAGTGGGCCAAAGGGGAGCTGGGAAGGCTTACAGCGTGGCAAAGCCTCCCAACCGAAACCTCCATCTCGGGGGAGAGGGAGTCTCCACTGTGAGGGTGGGGACTGACCTTCTCCTCTTTGGACTCTCTTTAGTCCTAGGAAATTGGGACACAGAGCCAGCATCTGAGGTCCTAGTAAGATCATCACTGTTAGGAGCTCAAATGGGATTGGATATTAGGTCAAGAAACAAGTCTGCAGCCAGGTCTGGGGGCACACACCTGTGACCCAGCGCTTGGGAGCCTGCAGAGGGGGGACTCTCAAGTGTGAGGCAACCCTGTGCTATGAGATGAGCTCAAAGCCAGCTTGAACTACATAGAGAGAGCCTGTCGAAAGAAAGAAAGAAAGAAAGAAAGAAAGAAAGAAAGAAAGAAAGAAAGAAAGAAAGAAAAGAAAGAAAGAAAAGAAAGCATACAGTTGTACACATCAGACAAAGATGCCTGGACTGTTGTGCACCTGAAATCCAGCATTCTGGGAGGCTAAAATAGGAGAAAAAGCTTCAGCCCAGCCTGGACAATGTAGAGATTTAGCAAAATCCTGTTTCAAAGTTTAAAAACTATTTATGTAAAGGGATAGGATCCATGTGTGACAGTGCAGTGTTACACTACACTCAAGAAGCTGAGGCATGAGAATTTCCAGAACTTGAGGCCAGCCTGAGCTATGTAGCAAGCCCAGGGCCAGCCTGAACACATAGGTCCTGACTCAAACAAAAAAGGCTGGAAATATGGCTCAGTGCAAAGACCTTGTGCTCAATCCCTAGTACTAGGAAAACAAAGTCAGCTGTAGGAAACTGAACATACCTTGAGGCTAGAATGCTAGATGAAGGGGGCCAGGAAGATAGCTCAGTGGAATAAGTGTTTGCCTGGCAAGCACAAGGTCCTGAGTTCAATCCCTGGTACCACAGGGGGAGGAAATAGTATGCTAAATGAAATAAACTAGACACAAAAGGGTAACATCACACAACTTCTCTTACATGACAAATCCTAAGTGTAGATAGTTTTTTTTTAATTTATTTATTTGTGTTTTGGTGGAACTGGAGATAGAACTCAGTCCCTTGTGCTTGCCAGGCAAGCACTTATTCTACTGAGCCATCTCCCTGGCCCTTAGATAATTTAAAAAGCAAAATAAAAAAATAACAAGAAAAAGGGAGGTACACCTTTGGAGAAAGAATCTAGAAACAGAGAAAGAGAAGAACTAGGGTAAGGAAATGTAAAAAAGATTAAGTTTATATTTCTATGTACCAACTTTCCACGTTGAATGTATTCATCTGGTGTTTTGGTTTGGTTTGGTTTGGTTTGGTTTTAGAGACAGAGTTTTTCTTGCCATCCAGGTTGGCCTTTAACTCACTTTGTAGCCCAGGGTGACCTAGAACCCACAGCAATCCTTCTTCCTCAGCCTTCTGAGTGCTGAGGTCATAGGTGTATGCAGTCACATCTGGCTCAAACCTAGTTTTGATAGCTTTTTTCTAAGCCAGTCACCCTGCCCCATGGGATATGACACCAAAGTAAAAAATACCAAATCCTAATCTGAAATCCAACCTCACAAAGCCTGAGAAGAAGGAAAGGGGCAGGGAGTGAAAACTAAGGAACCGTGATCTACTACCAATCTCCTCATTGCTTGCTTGGTGGACTCTAAGGCTCAATTTTAATTTTCTTAAATCTTCATTTATTTATTTGGTTCAGGGTCTCACTACCCAGCTTGGACACATTAGTGATCCTCCTGTCTCAGCCTCCCCAGCCCTGGCATTACAGGTGTGCCCCACCATGCCTGGCTTTGGTGGCCAGAACCATGCACCCACAGTTCCAGGGCCAGCAGTACTGGGGATTGAACCTGGGTTCTCACACTTGCCAGGCAGGTGCTTGGACCACTGAGCTATCTCCCCAGCACTATGGCTCGATTTTAGGAAGCCAGTACAACAGGAATACCAAGAAAAACTGATGTGGGAAACAAAACTAATGTGGAGTAAATCAATACGGTGCTCCAGTACCATAACCAAAGGAACAAAACTGTTAACAAGAATTTAAATATTAACACCACTTTCTGGCCCGTACTGTACAAAGCCCTGCCACTTCTCCGAGACACATCCATTACTGTAATTACTTAACCAACTAATCCAATAAGGCTAAATTTACTAAACCCAAAGCTGACAGCCTAGAGTTTTTCTTCCTTTGATATAATTTAAAACATTTTAAGGTACTTTAAACCGCCATCCAGTATAGATTTATTAGAAACTTAATGGTACATTATGCAACTTATAGGCTTACTAACTATTAAGATATATGTGGTCTTTTAAAAAGTGCTATTATGTGATTCTTTGTCTTTCAAGTTATAGTATTCACTACATATTTTACTTGGAAAGGAAGAAAATAGACAACGGTTTTCAAACTTTCTTATAGACATATACTCTGTTTCAAAAGCGCTATTTTATGAAAACAGCTCCTTTAAAAAAAAAAAAAAAACAGGAAAAGCAGATCTGCTCCAGGGATATCCTGCTAAGTGTTAAACAAGTGGCAGAACTTGGGAAGTTTGCTGCTGTTTCCAGTATAAATGTCCCCAAAACCCCAGCAACCAGGGTAGAGCTAAGTCTGGTGAGCAGGGCCCCCCCAACCCACCACCATCCCCAGAACACTTACCCCTCCTCTTCATGCCTCCTGGGGCACAGTTTGAAAATGTCTAGTGAGATACTGTTGTGTGTGCAAGGATGTGTTTTGAAGATTATCTCTAAAGTTGATAAGTTACTGCTTATTGATATTCAGAAATCTTATTTGGGTAGTCTTATCTTGTGAGTCAACAAATGATCTTATAAAATACACAGTAGGAATTGAGTAACCAGCCGTAGACAGCTCTGCCTCCTCACTTAAATAATCTTTTGAGCGTCTTCTCTTGGTATTTCCAATACATACCTTAGATACAACTTCCCCCTTGTGTTTAGTATTGCAGTGCATGCAATTCTAAAAATGGCTTACAGATTAATTTTTTAAAATTCACTTATATGTTGGAATCTAATTTAGCAGTAAGGTACTTGCTTAGCACACATAAGGCCTAAGGTCCAATTTCCAGCACTGAGGAAGAAGGGAAGAAAAAAAGGGCAGGGGGAGGGAGAGAAGGAAGGTGGGAGAGGAAGGAGGAAGAGCAGAAGGGAGGGAAATAGCGAGGGAGGGAGGGAGGAAGGATGGGAGGAAGAGAGGGAGGGAAGAAGGAAAAGAGGGAGGGAGGGAGGAAAAGAGGGAGGGGAGGAAGAAGGGAAGGAGAAAGGAAGGGAGAGAGGAAGGCAAAATTTGCCCTTAAACCTGTGAAAAGGCCTATGGACATTATCTTATTCCCTTTCCTCGTTTCTTCCTCTCCCTCTTCCTTTCAAACAGTCTCATCTGCCTCAAGTGAGCCCTGCGTACAGAAGCAAGGGGAGCTGCAAGGCTTTCTGGGTTCCAGCTCCAGCCGGGAAGGAAGTAGGCCTCCCAGTAGGCCTCCCATTTGGCAGAGGCTGGAGAACGGCCCGGCAGAAGGGCCCCTTTCTAGGGCCAGCCAGATTAAAGTACCTGCAAGCAAACGCAGGGGCTGGTTTCAGTCTCTGGGCCTGCCATGCTTACCTCGCCCCTGGGGCTCGCTGAGATGGCAACTGGGACTGGGCATGGTACTGCAGGCCTATAATCTCAGTCTCATCTAGTAGGGAGACTCTGAACACCCTGTAGGCCCTCACCTAAAAAACACACACACACACAAAAAGAAGTGCTCCTTCCTGAGAAAGCCCAGGACGTCACAGCCCTGCTCCACACATCAGACAGATGCCCACTGAGAGCGTGGCTTGCTGGGAGCAGCACGGAGTCCTGCAGTAAAGACCCTCAGAAGGAAAAAGAGGGGCTGGGGAAATAGCTCAATAGAATAAGTGCTTGCCTGGCATGCACAAGGTCCTGAGTTCGATTTCTGGTACCATCCTAAAAATAGAAAAAAAAAGGAGAAAGGGAGGTGCGGGTCGACATCTCTACGTCTCCGCTCTTGCTAGTTCTGGGCAACGCCGCACCTGTATCTTCTCTCCTTTTTATGTGTTTTGTTTTCTTATTAAAAAATAACCACTTCATTTTTTTCTCATAGCTTTCTTAAGCCACCTTTATATTTATACATTTGTAGATTATACTATCAAGGGGCAGGAGAGAAACATTTCCTGGTGTTCCAAGCTAAGTGTGAGCACGGGCCTTTCCTTGGGCAGATCAAGTTAACCAAACAAAAGAGGAGGGAGGGGCGAGCCAGGGCCGGTAAGACGGGAGCGCTGGAGGGCTGTCCCTCCCAGCAGAGCACCACCGTGTGCCAAGCACCCCAAGTGGAAATCAGTTCCACCCCACACACACACACACACACCACACACGCTCACAAACACCAGTTTGCTTTAGTTTGTGGTAGTTTTTGTAATTTATTATGATTGTTATTCAATGTACTTGGTTGTTATAGGCTCTCTTTATGAAGCTTGGACTCCTAGTGATCTTCCGGTTTTCAGCCTCCCCAGCACTGAGATTACAGGCATGAGGCACCACACAGAGACTCTGGGGCTGGCTCAGCCTGCCCTGGGCGCAGGGCTGGCTCAGCAGGTGGTGCCCAGGATTGAACCTGGGTCCAAGAGCTTGCCTAAGCTTGCCTAAGCAGGCACTTTAGTCTGCTGAGCTATCTCACCAGCCCTTAATTTTTTTTATTATTATTAATCCATGTTTGTTGTACATAACAACTACCGTCACCACAGGGAGTTGGTACACATACACAGCACACCTTAATTCTTGTACCTCCGTCTCTTCTCCCTCTCCTCCTCTTTGGTCCCTTTCCTAGCTAGTTTTATTGCTTTTTTGTTTGTTTTTATGGAGCCAGGGAGCTAGGTGACCTGAACTAACCATGTTTTGCCCACTGCACAGTATGGCCAATTACTAAAACAACAAATTTTGCAAAAGACGTAGTTTACTTACAAGGTTAACAATTCTGTGGAGAGCAAATCTAGCTTCAAAACTGCCTCCCTGGGAACAAGGTTTGGGAAATGGATGGGACAAAAAGCAGGGAGAAGTGTAAAGGAAGGTGGGTTGCGCATGCCTACGCAGGCTTCCTGGCTCATCCTACGCCACAGGAGCAGAAAGCAGTACCCAAAGCACGCTCCAAAGGCAGAGTGTTGGCCCTCTAACACCTAAAGGTCACCTAGGAAACACTCACGCAGGCAACCAAGCTATTGTTAACTAAGAACAGAAGATTACCTGCAGCAAAGCCCCTGGGCACATTTTGCTTAGCTGAGCGACCTCTGACCTCTAATTGTAAGACAGGCAAGCAAGGAGACAGCGAAGTGGGAGGCTTCATCCAGGCTTTCCCCTATTCCATGTTCTCATTGCAGGCCGTGTTTAAAGACTTCCCATTGCACACATGTGATCTGAGGCTGTGTGCTCTGCGGGGAGAGCAGGGGCAGGCTGGGAAGGGAGGGGACTGACTGTGTGCTCAGTCAGGCTAGGCATGCTGAGAACTTGGGGAGGGGGCTTGTGTGCTGGGATTACAGGCATATGCCACCATGCCTAGCACTTATATTTTTTTCATTTTTTCTACAGAAGTCTGACGAACAAAATAAAAGTCAGTGATAGTTAACTAAAATTTGAGAGGCTTTCCAAATCATAATCACAGTATTTTTTTTGTAGCTTGAATGTATGAATTTTTATATAAAATCTCATGTGTGTTTACAAGAGGTAGATTAACCTGTTTTGCTGTGTGTGTATGTGTGTGTATGTGTGTGTGTAAGAGAGAGACA
The DNA here is from genome assembly GCA_004027165.1 of Ctenomys sociabilis. Lineage (NCBI taxonomy): Eukaryota > Metazoa > Chordata > Mammalia > Rodentia > Ctenomyidae > Ctenomys > Ctenomys sociabilis. Next base: position 7,508 of record PVKA01039945.1, read on the forward strand.
GAGACAGAGAAAGAGACAGAGACAGAGACACAGAGAGACAGAAAGACTGAGAGACAGTTGTGTGTGCCTATGTGACATGCCAGGGTCTGAACCAAGGGTCTGCACAAGCCCTATCCACCATTCAGCTACACCCCCAGGCCCAAATAGCCCCCATTTGAGGTATGCTTAAAGGTAGAGTCCTCTCAGGAAATCTTGAGGTCTGGGAGTGACTACAGTTCACTCTCACCTGTGTGGAGGGAGAGGCTGAAAGTGCACTTGCCAAAGCCCCGAAGCCCCTCTGCTTGTCAGACTGACCCCAGTCCCCTCTTCCTTCCATAGATTGGTGCAAAGACCCAGGGCATTTTCATTGGAAGATCCCTGTTTTGATACCTGTGTTTTCATGGAACCACAAAGCGACCTAGGGCCTGTACAGGTGACACTTCCTCCTAAGGAACTGCTCTCAGAATTGATTGCTTCTAGGGCCAACGGACCTAGCTCAGTGAACTGAGCACCTGCTTAGGCAAACACAGGGAATGGGTTTCAATCCCCGGCACCACATGCCTGTGCCAGCCAGCGGGCCCATAGGCATGCTAAGCCAGCCTCCAGCACCAGGCCTGGAGGCTCAGGCCTGTAATCCCAGCACTGAGGAGGCTGAGATGGGAGGATCACTAGGTATCTGAGCTGCGAAGTGAGACCTATACCAAATACATTAGCAAAAAAGAAAAAGAAAAGGGAAAGAAAGAATTGATGGCTTCAAGCAGGTGGTGACAGTTCACACCTGAAATCCCAGGACTCAGGAGCCTGAGGCAGGAAACTCAAGCCCATCCTGGGGATCCACAGTGAGTTCAAAGCAAGTCTGGACCACAGAGCAAGACCTTGTCTCAAAAACAAACAAGAAACAAAACTTTCCCCCCCCAAAATTAAATAAATACCACTGATTTTAGTAGGGCCCTAGTCCCCAAAATTTTGCTCTAGTTGGTCTGGGATGCAACCTGAACGTTAGGACATCTACAGCCTCCCTCTTGATTCTAATGTATAGTCAAGGCTGGAAATGGTCACTAATGTTAGAGACACAGAATGTGAATAACTTTCATCTAACTTTTTCAAAATAGTTGGCAAGCTATTGACATCCAAATAGGCCCAGCCAGGAACACCTGGCCACCAAGGGAGAAGGGTCTGGCCTGTGCCTCACTGACCCCTGAGAAGGCGTCTCTTCCAGACCAGTGCAAGCACGGGGTCGAGGCCCGACCTTTGTGCTTTGCTTCCTGCACGAGCAAGCTCTGAACTCAAGGACTGCCCATCCTCCTGGCAGCAGCACCAAACCTGCTCTCAGTGCCTCTGTACCCTCGCTTGGAAGGAGAGCCAGCCTACCTGTAGGTCTGAGGCAAGCACTTGTCAACCTGGCCTCACTTCCGAGGCTTATTCCCTTCTAACGTATTCAACATCACCTTCCCCTTACACTGAATATTTAGGAAACACCAACAAAATTTGGAGGGGCCAGGGAGATGGCTCAGTGGAATAAGCGCTTCCCTGGCAAGAGCAAGGGCCCGAGTTCAATCCCTGGTTCTGAAAAAAAAAAAAAAAAATTGGAGAGGCACTTATGGCCTGTATCTTTCCAGATCAAAAACTTGACAGGCTATGTAGTGACATAAACTGTTACAGCATTCATCAAGTTTAAAGGCACCTACTTGTTTGATTTACATTCTTACATTGTTTGGTTAATGCTTAGTCTTATTGTAATTATGTCATGATCTTTTTTTTTTTTTTTTTTTTTTTGTATTTTAGGGAAGGGTCTACAGGCTGTTCAGGGTCTCACTACTAGATCGAACTCATAGTGATCCACCTGTTTACAGCCTCCCAAGAGCTGGGATTATAGGTGGATGCCACCATGCCCAGTCCCAATTGCCAACTCAGTGTGCCCCAGGGGATTGGAGCCTGGTCCCTGACCCTGCTTGCAAGTGCTTTAATCTGCTGAGCTATTTGGCCAGCCCTCATGATCATAAAACATTTTTAAAAGAGCATTAGTATATTAATATGATACACTGTTTTGTTTTATGTATGTGGTACAGGGTCTCACTACACAGCTAGACGCATAGTGATCTTCCTGTTCTCAGCCTCCCAAGCTCTGGGGTTATAGATGTGTGCCACCATGCCTGAACTCAGTGGCCAGCTCAGTGCACTGGAGGCGGGGCCAGTGCAGCGTGTGGTACTGTGGATGGAATCTGGGTCCCTGTGTTTGCCTAAGCAGGCACTCTGACTGCGAAGCTATCTCGCCAGTCCATAATCTGCTGTTTGAAAAATTATTTCCACTTATGGCCCAAGGTAGAACATAAAAGAAGTCTACACTGCCAGTGCTAGTCCTACAAATCAAGAAAGGAAGGGGGCAGGGATAGCTCAGTGCTGCAGTGCCTGCCTAGCAGGAGTGAGACCCTCAGTTCAATTCCCAGTACATGCCACCCCTGGAAGAAGAAAAAAAAGAAAGAAATCCTGAAGAAAGGAAGTCAATGAGATTATAAGTTCCACAAATATGGGCAAAGTCTGTTTCACTCACTGTTGGATAACCAGCACTTATCAGGAGTGAACTAACAGTTGATAAATAATCAGTCCATAAATATTTGCTTGGAGAACTATGCATGGAAAGAGAATGAAAGGCAGAAAGGAGGGAGATTATGTTGTTTAAAGAGTGAACAGCCAAGCATTTCGCAAATTCTACGGTGGAATCCTTTCTAGAGTTTTGACCAAATTTATTGTCCTTGCTGGAAAAAAAAAAATGTTTTCAGGGAAACAGTATTTTTAAATAATGATCACTAAGACTATATAATCATGTGTGCAGTGTATCCTCAGAACTCTTGACTATGAGTAACAGAAATCCCATTCCACTTTTTTTGTTTGTTTGTTTGTACCAGGGATCAAACTCAGGGTCTTGTGCTTGCCAGGCAGGCGCTAATGTTGCTGAGCTATCTCCCCAGCCCCTACTCTACTTTTTTAAATAAATAAAGAAAATGTTCTTCAATCACAGAAGCTGTGTGAAAAGTTCCATTTCTGAGTTAGCTCAAGCACAGCTACACTGTCAGGCAGGTTTTCCAATTTCTGCACAAGGTGGACCTTCCATATGAACCACCTGAAACAAGGTGGGCCACCTTAGGCAGGTCACACACCCATCCTTAGTCCAATCTCTATTTCCAGAGAAACGGGGAACTCTGATTGGCTAGCCATAATCACTGGAGCAAAGGAGAAACAGTTTTCAAAATACAGGCTCTGGGACAAACAAAACACTGATGGATATCATAAGAATTCCCCTTGACATGACTACAGGCATCGTGAGTCCCAGTCACAATGATTGCTCTGAGTAACCATTGTCAGTTTTCCCAGCATGCTCTAACTAAACAAAACCTCTAGAGTGGTATGTAGAACCAGAGCCTGTGCCTGACTCTTTGATGTGCAGTTCAAAGAAAATTACTTTTTCTGATCACCTTATAAAGTCCCTGTCTTTCTGACCCAAATCTCAGGCACCTGCTTGGCCTTGCTGCCATCCAGGACTATGTTTGCTTGTTTGTTTTTCAGAACCAGGGATTGAACTCAGACCCCTGTGCTTGTCAAGCAAGCGCTTATTCTATTGAGCCATCTCCCTGGCCCCCTGGACTATGTTTCTGTCACTCAGTCTTCAATAAATTTGGACTCCTGAGTGTGTCTCCTTCTTTTCTTCTGTCTCATGGCACCTTGAGGCTGCCTCTCATAGACTAGTACCAGACGGTATGGAGGAAAAAAGGCAAGCAACTCAGGTAGCTGAGGAAATGGACAAGGAGGAGGATGCCTACAGGGGAATCCTGGTGGCATCTAACTCTCTGGGGAGGGTTGGCCCATAGGCTTGGTTGTTAAATCCTTACTGCTCACCACATGAGTATAGGAATACCCCAAAGTCACCTCTGAACTTGGAACTCTTTGCCAAACGCTGCTAACCCCACTGTAGTTAGGAAAGGGCAGCATTAAATTAAAAAAAAAAAAATTAGAAGGGCAGATGAAAGAAAGAAAGAGAGAGAGAGAAAGAAGGAAGGAAGGAAGGAAGGAAGGAAGGAAGGAAGGAAGGAAGGAAGGAAGGAAGGAAGGAAGGAAGGAAGGAAAGAAAAAGTTCCCAACTTGCTGCTTCTCTGGATGCCCATTGCTGCAGGCAGTTCAGCTGGCCATGCGGGTCCAGCTGGTGGAGATAAGAGGATCAAAAAGATGAATTACAATCTAAACAAAACATCTCCCTACCTCTCTCTTAGATTCTAACTAGGTTGAAAAAGTGGGAAATCAGGACACACTGGTAGAAACCCTAGCTTGCTGCATCGTGCAGCTGAAGGTGAACACACTGGAAGAGGAGACCCTTGTATGTTATCATCTCCAAAACTGGACTCCCTAGAAGAGGAAGAATCTGAGATTGAAGAGATAGAAGGTGGGATTCTTATGCCTATGACATTCACTTTTTCACTCAACCAGTAATGCAATGCAAGGGAAACGCACAGCTTATCGGATGCAAGAGGGTGGTTTCCCTGTTCAAGGAAATATGGCTGACTAGAATTTTGTCTTGTTTTGGTTTTTGGTTTTGAGGACAAGGTCTTGTTATTCCAGGAGGGTTTCGAACTCACTGTGTAGCTCACACTGCTCTTAAATTCATAGCAATCCTCCTGCATCAGCCTTCCAAGTGCAGAGATTACAGGCATACACTACTGTGCCTGGCTTCTGTCAAAATTATACTGCCAAAGAATTGCTAGATATTGCAAAACTTAAATAGCCACCCCATAAGCATGTGGCTGCCTGCATGATGAGGTCCTGAAGAATAGATTGCATTTCTCTGGAAAGAAATGGAGCTAAGAAAATGAGCAATAGTACCACTCATCTGCCCTTTGGCCGAGCCTATGTAATGCCCACCAGATCCAAGAGCACCATTCCCTTCCAGACTGGATCACCATGGGAATGACCACTGAGAGGGCACCCCACGGAAAAGCAGCGATCCCAGTGCACTCTTTGAGCCAGCCCAGGACAGCTGTCTTGCCCAGGTGTTTCAAGGACCAGATGAACCCATTTTTTAACAGCTGACATAACAAACAGTTACAGAAGCCTCTTGAGAGTGGCTTGGCTCTTTTCTCTCGCTCCTCAGCCCAGTTGTCACACAGGATGTTTATGAGATGGGTGAGGCTATCACCAACCAGGGAGAGGCTGAAAATGGTTTGGACAAGGTATGCCGTGTCACAAACCCTGGCAAGAAAAAGCGACAGATAAAAATGAGAGAGGAGAAAAATGAGGGGGGCCATAAATGATAACAAGGAGCAGATGTAGTACAACTCCCTGCCACTCCCAGGGAAAAGCCAGGTAAACAGCCCTACAAAGATCTTGGTGACCTTGTGGAAGGAAATTTATCTCCATCAAATTCCAACCTTTCCCCTCTGCTCCCCTGTAGAGGGAGAGGAATTCCACCTTGCCAGCCAGGTGGGATAGGATCTGTCAAGCACTGAGAGAAGGGGGGAGCCCAAAGTTGCCCCACAGTTAGAGCCACAAGGAGTCACCCTAGGCCTTGCATGATACTCATTAATCACTAGTTCAAGGTCAAGGAGAGTCTACCTCTGTGGGAGCCAGATCCACAGCACTGGTCCACAGCACTGCAGACTGTTTTCCAGGACCCTGGAACTCTTTGATGGTTATCGGGGTAAAACTGCTGGAGCAAAACAAGAACAAGTACATCTAGAGATTGGGAGAGTAACACACACACACACACACACACACACACACACACTTATTCCTTAAAGAGAGAAATCACAGACCTCTGTGACAGAATTTTGACTCAAAGCTCAGGTAGTAAAGGCACTGAGGAGGTCCCCTATTAACCTCCCCACCCCTATGTAAGTAGTAAATCCAGACAGAACAAACTGCCAAGTAAATGGGGGACTTTCATAAAAGAATTAGGGTGGGTTGGGATGCTATTATCTCTTTGCAGTGCCATCAGTAGCTCTGTCTGGCCAGTGAACAAGCTTGACAAAATTTGGAGAAAGACTGCAGACTCTCAGATCCAGTGAAGCTTCCCTGGGGAGGAAGACCATAAGCATTCCCTGCTGATCTCTCAATGACTATCATTAGTGAAGATTATACTTTCTTACAGAATAAAGAAAAATGATTATTCATTTATGCACACATAAGGGGATGGGCTGCCGAACCCAGGAAGATTCAAAGCCCTGGACCCTGTATGAAGCTCCTAAGGTCTGGTCAGATTCAGTCATACTTGTTTGATTCTAGGCCCAGTGCAAAATAAATGTGTGCAAAATGCCCTACTCCCATCTAATAAAAGATACACAGATTTTGGAGGGCTCCTGGATTATTGGCAGGCTTTCCCTTCTCATCCAGCTCAATGCCTATTCCCAGTAAGATTTTGATAACCCAGATACAGGCTCTGGATGGCCTCTACCAGATGTACCAATGCACTTAGATGCCACCAGTATGGCAGATGACACGAGTTGGACCATCTGGAAGGAACAAAGAAAAGTTACCTCTAGGTTTTTGACTGGTAGGGAGCTGAAACTAAAAACACCCCACCAGAGTAGCAGTTTCTAGTAGAGGATAGCGCCTTACAGCAGGAGATGGATGAGGCTATCACCAACCAGGGAGATACTGGCTGAGAACTCACCACGCACAATGCAAACTGCTCTGCCTATAAAGAGTGGGTGCATGGCCTATTTCACCAGCCTCAATCTGCCGAAGCACAGACCCCACTCCAAATTGGTGGCATCAGTCTGCAGCAATGCAGTGTCCTTTCCAACAGCTCATTCATTCCCAAGGTGTGGATGGTGTTGGGTCTGGTTACCTAGGAAGCCACTTCAGCACCCCCACACCCGCTCCAGTGCCCCTGATCTCACATGCACGAGACTATTCAGGCATGGTTCCCCCTCCCTGAAAATGCTGGGTATGCAGATGGGTCCAGCAGGGGGAACCCAAGGGCCAGCACTGCAGCTGCAGCACAACCTGTGGCTGATGCTCCCTGGCTTGCGAAAGAAGATGGAACAGCCAGGGGGCAGAATTACAGTGGGTGCAACTGACTGTGGTTGAGAACCACGGCTGCTGGGCATCTGTGCTGACAGCTGGGCAATGCGCCAGGTCCTCACACTGTGAATGACACAAGGACAAGTGAAACAAGGGTCTTGGAGCTTCCTGTAAGCCTTTCCTAACAAGAGAGTTCATCAAACGACCACCATAAAAAATCGTGAGGAGTGTGATTAGTGTGTGGGTAACCATGGCAGGCTGAGCCCTCCACGGGACGCGCTGCCCAGCATTGGGCAGCACACAGGACACTCCTGGGGACTCCATCTGCCACGTAACCCTCAGCAGCAGGGCTGCTGGAAGAACTGTTCATTAAAGCAACAGACCTTTCAGGCAAACCTATTTTGGCTGCTGGACTGAAGCCACTGGAAAGCATGCACGCCTTTGCATACCTTTATGCCTGGCATTCCTGCCCTTGGGGGGGCACTGGCTCTTGTACTGTCCACCCCGAACACTGCAGGGACAAGCAGTGCTGCTGCATCACATGCACAAACACTAAAACTAGGGCTGGGAGAAGACAGTCTAATGAAGGACCCAGTGATTTGCTCTCTAGATGGAGCGGCTGTCTCTTGCTACAATGGGAGAAGTCTCGGCCTTCTAATTTGGTCCATGTTGGGCCTGTTGGACTCTGGATCTGTGGTCATGGCTTATCCCTAAATGGGCTAAAGAAATGCATCTGGCTGCCACGGTTGGCCTCCTGCTCTGGCAGGCTTTCCCCTTCAGTTTCGGGAATGACTCATGGGCCCCACCCTGGTGCCAGTATGTGGTACGTTCCACCACACCAGCCCCCAGCACTGCCACCACATTGCCTGACAGAGATGATGCCACCAGTATTGTCTTGCTGGGTGGCACAGATTTGCCTTCATATGCCTTCCTAGATGTTCTCCCATCCGTAGCTGTGAAGCTTTTTGCTGTCCTCCCTCGAACCAGTGTCTTGGGTGGTTTGGTTTGGTTTGATTTTTTGAAAACCAGCTGTTATTCATCCACAACGGCCTATGATTCTTTTAATAGGACAGCTTCCTGTAAGCCTTTCCTAACATTGTACATTGTACATTGTTCAACCTATGATGTAAGGAGATGTAAAGAAAATCCAGGTATTCTGAACTAGAAAAACTGAAATAGACAGCTTTTAGAAACTGATTCTTAGCCGGGCGTGGTGGCGCAGGCCTGTAATCTCAGCACTCGGGAGGCTGAGGCAGGAGGATTGTTGTGAGTTCGAGACCAGCCTGAGCTACAAAGTGAGCTTAAGGCCAGCCTGAGCTGCATAGTGAGACCCTGCCTCAAAAAAGACAAAAAAAAAAAAAAAGAAAGAAACTGATTCTTTATTATCCATCCACACCATTTCAATTTTTTTTTTTTTTTTTTTTTCAGAACCAGGGATTGAACTCAAGCCCTTGTGCTTGCAAGGGAAGCATTTATTCTACTGAGCCATCTCCCTGGCCCTACACAACATTTCAATTCTGCAGAGCAGCTTCTGACATTCTGTGGTGCTTCCTACTCCCTCAGCATCCTGAGCCATGGGGGCGCCTTCCACAGCTGGCAGAGCACTCTGGTGCTCAGTAGGGAACCACTGAGGGGGCACAGAGGACACCTGCAGGCCCTCGGGCCCATCTGTGACCTTAGGCTGAGCAGCAGTGAGCTCAGGAGCAGGTACAGTTCACCACCCCGCAGTTCCTCCTTGGTTACAGCCCCTTCAGCAGCAGCCTGCTCTTCCTTTGCAGTCTCCTCAGAATCCCGGTAGCAGTAGAGATCAGGCCTGACCTCCCACAGGTGGTCACGGCAGATGGTGTCACGCACACGTAGCACGTCCCGGGCTAGCGACCCCCACCTCAGGACCCTGAGGGCGCTCCCTTGTTCTTGCAGGGAATGGCAATGTCCTAGTGGCACCGAGAATCTGGTACCCAGAGCAGCCGTCGCCATGTTGACGTAAGCCGTGGGATCTGTAACCTCCAGGAGACGGGGCTCTAGGAAGGCTGCCCGGATGCAGTTAGTGCAAGTTCCAGGAGTGAAGCGGCTGGATACAGGGCGCCAGCCCCAGCACAGCTCAGCACAGCCCGCTCATAGGTTCCTAGAGGATATTGTCATAGGCAGCTGAGTTGGATATGTCACAGGCGGTCAGACAGGGCCAAAAGGAGCCAGTGCACAAGTCGAGATGCCCTGCAACTGTGGGGGAGATAGACACCTCCCCTGTGGGCCAGACCTCAAGACAAAAAAGGAAACAAATGTACCCACACACTTCCTAAGCACAGACATCAGGGATTGGCATTCTAAGGAGGTATAATCACCTCAAGAAACCCAGGAAGAGCCATTAACCCAGTCTCCTACTGGAAAAAGCCCCTGTTCTGCTTCACGCCTGCTTGCTATTGACTTGCTTCCCCCTTTGATCCCAATTTAATCACTTTTACATAAGCAATTATGCTTGTGATCTTACTGGTTGACCATAGTTCTGGCCCACCTTGCAATTTCCCAGTTTTGCCCCCTTGGATCCACCCCGACTTGCTCTACAAAAATCCCCAGAAGCTTCCTTTGCCTCAATAAATACAATCTGCTCTCAACCCCCTTTGTTCCTATAATTCATTCTTTGAACGTAGGGATTCATGCCAGACATCTAGAAGGTTGGGAGCTTCTTTCCCCTGTACCAACATGACACTGCTGTCAGCAGGGTTTTCAGGGGCAACATGGCTCAAGCTGCCAGCAGAGGCTTCTCCCTGGTCCTCTTCCAGCCTGTGATGTAAAGTCCATCACCCACTGACAGGTTCCTACAGGATACTGTCATAGGCAACTGAGTTAGACAGAAATGTTACAGGTCAGACAGGGCTAGGAGGAGCCAGTGCAGAAGTCGCGATGTCCTGCAACTGTGGGGGAGACAGGTGCCTCCTCTGTGGCATCTGGAAGCCCAAGCAGGTGCCACCTAAGCGGGTTCCTGCTAGAAGGGAGTTGAGCACGTCCTCCTCCTCCTGCATCTGCCACCCACCAAGGGCTCTGGACACTGTGAAAGCTTCCCTTTAAATTAGAATGAAATCAAGAACAACGCCATAAGGGGCTGGGAGATGGCTCAGTGGAATAAGCGCTTCCCTGGCAAGCGCAAGGGTCTGAGTTCAATCCCCAGTTCCACCAAAAAAAAAAAAAAAAAAAAAAAAAGCCATATGGGCTGGTGAGATAGCTTAGCAGACTAAAGCACCTGCTTAGGCAAGCTTAGGCGAGCTCAAGGACTGCAATTCCACCCCTAGCGCCACATGCCAAGCCAGCCCCACCCCCAGGGCAGGCTGAGCAGGCCTGAGTCCCAGCGTAGTAGCACATGCCTGGCATCCCAGTGCTGGGGAGGCTGAAAGCAAGAGGAACACCATGAATCTGAGCTGTGTAGTGAGACCCTGCAACAACCAAATACAAAAGAAAGAAAGAGAGAAAGAAAGAAAGAAAGAAAGAAAGAAAGAAAGAAAGAAGCAAGCAAGCAAGCAAGCAAGCAAGCAAGCAAGCAAGCAAGCAAGCAAGAAAGAAAGAAAGAAAGAAAGAAAGAAAGAAAGAAAGAAAGAAAGAAAAAAAGAAAGAAAGAGCAAGGCCATATTAAACCCCTCCCTGGGTGGCACAGAAAGGGCAGAACCAATGTTCTCAAGACAAAATGTTGTATGTGCACCCCTGACATCATATACTTTATATCACATAAAGTAGAAAACCCAAATGAATGCCTTATCAGATCCTGTCTGTCTGCTAGGAGACACACACATGGTTTTGTTGGCGTGGTTCCCAGGGCTTCCGGTGGCAAAGATCGGAGGTTCCTATGGTTTGCATGATTGTTCTCTGTCTCTTCATGCCCGGGTTTCTGCCATAGCTATGGGCTCTGTTTAGCAGCCTGGCATATGGCCTCACAGCACGCCACCTACACACTGCTACAGTGCTGTGTGGGCTCAGGACACATGCGGAAGGTGAAGGGACAGTGCAGGAGTCCAGAAGGGCACTTGGAGAAAGGCTGGCATGGATGGCTTTTCCTCCATGTGTGGGCAGCTAGCTCACATCATAACCACCACGACTGACCCGATTAGCCCTGGTCAGTTTGCTCTGCATATCTTCCCAGCATGCAATAAGCAAACAAAGCCATCAGAGTGGTATTTCTGGCATTTACAACCAGAGCCTGTGCCTGACTCTTTAATATCAGTTGGAAATAAACCAGTATGTTCCAGCTTAAATGAAGTCACCTCAATCCTGACTACTTTGTATTTCCTTCTTTCTCTCTTTTTCTTTCTTTTTTTGTATTGCAGTGCCAGGGATCAAATACAGGACTTCACACAGGCTAGGCCAGTGCTCCACCACCGCCATAGGATCCCAGGCCCCGGCCTGGATACTTTACAACCCGCCCGCTGTCATTCTGACCCAATCAAGGCTACTCACTTTGTTGGATGGTTGCCTAGGGTCACTTTTTAAGTCACTCGATAAACTGCACAGGGTGAAGCATGGTGGTACATGCCTGGAATCCCAGTACTCACGGGGAAGGCGGTCAGCCTGGGCAACACAATGAGTTCAAGGCCAGCCTCAATTACACAGAAAGACCCTGTCTCAAAAAGCCAAAAA
>PVKA01039946.1:0-19116 GCA_004027165.1 Ctenomys sociabilis
ATGAAAACAGTTTGCAATGTATTAATTTATCAAATCCATCTTGTCAAGGTATCTTAAACCTATCTCATTGATATTTGTACTTCAATAAAACAAAAATTTAAAAAATTAATTAATTAAAAATTCATCACAATAAAAAAAATTCCTCCAACCAAAAAAAAAAAAATGTTTCATATAAAAGAACATTATTAGTTGGTAGAAAAAAACCTCATAAAATTGGGGAAAATATTTTCAAATCATCACAATAAATTCAGTAAAGGATTAACATGCGAGGTAGATAGAGACCTCCTATAACTCACCAACAAATATCAAATAATGCCTTTCAAAATGGGTTTTTCCAAAGTGATACAGAAATGGCCAATAAGCACATGAAAAAGTGCTAAATAACACTAATTATTTAGGACATCAAAACAGAAGCCTTGATGCCATAGTCATTAGGATGGCTATTACTAAACTAACCAGAAATACAAAATAATCACTCCTGGCATAGGCATGATACAGTCAGAGCCCTGTGTGCTCACTGATTCTGGGAATGAAAGATGACACAGATGTTATGAAAAACAGTTCCTTAAAAAAATTAAATATTTCAGGGTCAGTGAGATAGCTCAGGTGCTTAAGTACCGGCCTGGCAAACACAAGGTCCTGAGTTTAATCCATGGTTTTCCCACCTTCCTGTCTCACTGAAGAAACTGGAATTATCACACATCTATTACTTTCACTTCTGGATACATATATAACGAAATAAAATATTGACTGTCAGAGAAATGTTGCCTTGTTATATTTAAAGCAGCTTTATCAACAATTGTCCAAGGTGGAAGCAACCTAAATGTCTATTGACAGATGAGTGGTCACACAGAACACAGTATCAAAAGGAAGATATCTTCAATAAATATTGAAGATACTGTATAATATAGGCCAGCCATAAAGAAATAGTAAATGATTCCACTTCGATATGACATCTGGAGGTCTGAAATTTAGGCCGAAAGATGAGTGGTACTAGTTGGCAAGGAAATAAAAAAATGTTATTGGACAGAAAGGATTTTATAAGGTGGAGAGAGTTTTGGAGATAGAATATGTGATGTGAATGAAACTATCATTACTAAAAAATCATTCAAGATTATTGGGATGGAAAATTTCATATTATGAGGACTTTGCCACAATTAAAAAAATTAAAAGAAGCTGAAAAATAAAACAAATTGTATGTGTATATCTCTTTCACATAAATCTTACATACATGTGTCTGCATTTATAAAAGAGCAATTCTAAATAACTGCAAAAAATATATTCCAGGAGAAATGTTAATGCACTGAGAAGTAAATTTTCATATTGTCTAATCTGCCCTTCTCTCATTGCTAGAACAAATAACCAACACACAAAATGAAAGAAGGAGATGTTTATCTCACAGTCAGTGGAGGTTTCAGTCCATACTCAACTGTCTCCAAGGCAGAGCAGCACATAACAGGTAGCAATCTTTCATGGTAGTGGCAAAGAGCAAGGCAGCAGCTCAGTCAGCTTGCTATGCTTTCTCCCCTCCTTATTTTGTAATATAAAATATCTGGCCCAGGGCACTCACACTCATAATCCCAGCACTGGAGAAAGAATCAATCATGAAATCCAGAAGCCACCCTATGACTGCATGAGACTTTGGTGGGACAACTAAACACAAACCATAACAAATCCAATGCAATTGTTTGGGTATGTGTTTTATGTTCTTTTCAGACACAGTCTCAAAATACTCAGTTTAGGCTGACCTTGAACTCACTGTGTAGTCCATCATGGCCTCAAACTCACAGAAATCCTCTTGATGCAGCTTCCTAAATTTTGGGATTAGAAGTCTGAGCTACCATGGCTCTTCATATTGTATAGTGGAAAAGTTACTTGTGATTTTATTATAATTATTTTGGTGCAGGATATCACTAGGCAGCTTGAACACGTAGTGATCCTCCGATTTTCAGCCTCCCCATCGCTGGGATTACAGGCGTGTGTCACCACCCTCAGAATTGGTCACCAGCTCATTGAACCTGGGGGTGGGGCCACCATTGCATATAGTGCTAGACATCAAACCCTAGTCCCTGCTCTTGCCTAAGCATGCACTTAATCCGCTGACCTGTCTTGCCTGCCTGATGGTATTAAAGTTTTACTTTAAAAGGAACTAAAACCAAGTAAATACAAAGCCATAAAACCCATGTGGTGGGTCCTTTCTTTTACCTCTAACTTCATTTTTTTTTCCTCTTTATCTTCTTGAGACAGCGTCTCTCTATACAGTTGACACTGGCTTTGAGTTGACTTTGTAGTCCGTGCTGGTCTTGAACCCCTAATGATTCTCCCACTTCAGCTTCCTTTGTCCTGGGATTACCAGGAATGGACCACCAAACCCAGGTCGCTAACTTCATTTCTTGACTTTATAAATTACCAATAGTTGCAAGTGCAGTTGTCTGATGCAAATGTACTTGAACTGAGAATCAAAATCATTATAAGTAATGAGTGGGAACAGGAAGTTAGGAAATGTGAATATACGGGTGATTTCATGGATGGCCAAGATGCTAAACTTATCTTTCACATATCCTTTAAATATTTTATTCTTTGTCTTCTTTTTTTTTTTCCTGTGTATTTCATACAGAGTCAACAGGGTCTCATTATGTAGATCAGACTAGTAGTGATTCTCCAGTTTTCAGATTCCCAAGCACTGGGATTATAGGATCAGGCCACGACACCTAGTCTCAATCACCCATCTCATCATACCCCAGGGGTGGAGCTGGCATGGCACACTAGGGATCAAACACCGGCCACTGTGATCTGACTCAACTAGTACTTTAGTTCGCTGACCTATCTGGCTGGCCTAACCATTTATTTTACAAGTTTAATATTCATTTTTGTAACATTGCTGTGGAGTGTTTCATTACGAAGAAAGAGGAAGGCTATAAATTCCATGTCCATCTACTGCTGTGTCCAGATTTATCCTAGACAGCTACTCAGCTGTGTAGAAGCTGTTCTGTGAGATAGGACAATATCACTTTCTTTCTTTCCTTCTTTTTTCTTTCTCTCTTTCTCTCTCTCTCTCTTCCTTTCTCTCTCTCTCCCTTCCTTCCTTCCTTCCTTCCTTCCTTCCTTCCTTCCTTCCTTCCTTCCTTCCTTCCTTCCTTCCTTCCTTCCTTCCTTCTTTCCTTTCTTTCTTTTCTTCTTTCCTTTTTCTTGGGAAACTTACTGTTTCCAATTTCACTATTCTCTTTTACACTAACTTCCAACTTTGCTTTGTGTCCTATCTTATGTTTGCTTAATCCCAGTGTATGAGTTTGCCCAAACACTGTAAATTTCATGAAGCCTATCCTATTAGTTCTTAGAAAGTGACTTTGAAATTATAACTTAAAGTACTTGTTAAATATAATTTACCCCCAAAGCTTATTATAATCTTTGTGAATGTTTTTGGCCATCTGATTTTAACATAACCTCAGTATTTTTTTTATAGTTTGTGTTTTTCCAGTCATGTATTTTTGCAATTGAAATATCTATGACACTTCACCATATTTTACAGCATGGGCTTAGGGTATGGGTTTGGAGTGATTCAGGTTTTATATTCAACTCCACTATTTGCTAACTACATGACTTAGGGGCAATTTCTAGGTTACTGATTAGTTAGTTCTAAAAGGAAGTTATATAAATACTTGATTAGCCGAACTTTTGTGATGTTTGAAAACACGGTGTTTTCATGTTTTACCACAGCCAAATATTTTTAATGGTTTACCAAGGCTTAATGCAGTCATGGGGTGGGCTTCTGGAGTTTATGATTGGCTCATAGTCCAATGTTGGGATTATGGGTTTTGAGTGATACACCCATGCTATGGCAGGTAGTCTACATACAACAAACAGGAGAGGGGGAAGAGGTGTGCTGCTGCTGCTCCTTCCTTTTGCTCTTAGTGCTTTCACTCTCTTTCCCTTCCACCTTCTGCTGTGTGCCATCCTGTCTTGGAGCCGGGAGAGTATGGACTGAACCATCCACAACTGTGCACTAAATAAACCTTTTCGTCCTGAAATTTGGACATCAAGTCATTTGTCTAAGCAACAATAGAAAACTCACTAAGAACCACTCTCCACAAACTTTTCCTGGGATTTTATAATTTGTAGGACTGGCCTTGGTATATTTTGGTATTTAGGCTTAGAGTTCAGGGGAACTAACTATTTTACTTTATTTTGGTCAAAATTTATACTAACGGACTGGGGAGATAGCTCAGTAGAATAAGCACTTGCCTTATTCTCAGTAGAATAAGGTCCTGAGTTCAATCCTCATATTATAGAGTATGGGGTTAGGGTATGGGTTCTGAGTGATCTGCATTTTACATGCAATTCTACTATTTTCTATCTACATGACTTAAGGTCAATTTCTAGGTTACTGCGTAGTTATTTCTAAAAGGCAGCTATATAAATACTTGCTTAGCAGAACTATTTTGGTGGTTGAAAATATAAATATGTATATATATTAAATTTTAAATTCAGTGCCATTTTAAGGCAATTAAATTTTTAACTTTTATTTCTGACCTTCTCCAAGTTGTCTGTATGCTTCTTTATGACTTTGAATTATGTTGCTTGGCATCAAGGTAGTGATATTTCCATTCTAAAATGGAAAAAGCCATACAATTAAAAAAGTGTTTGTTCTACAGTACAGGGCATACTAGAATTACATGTCCACATTGTGTTTAAATTATCTTCAAACTCTCTTTTTTTATTAAAAATGCTAAATGCATATCTATATAATAAGTAATTTTGATAAATGTCAGACATGATGGGCATGAATAAAATTTGTTAGTATATTTTTCAGTACAAGCACATTCAAATAGAGAGCTGAGTAAGGAAAGTGACCTCCAATTCTCAGGTCCACTGTCTCAGCCAAAGTGGGTAGAATAAAGGGGCTCCTCATTGACTGAATCAGAAGGTGTTTTATATTTGAAAAGAATACCTTCTACTGTTTGGCCTTTTAAACTCAGTAGGGGAAGAAAATGTACTTCTGAGGGGAAGATGTCACAAAGAAGAGAAGAACTAAAATAAGGAAAAATATTTCTATTATATGAAAGCCAAAATATTTTGATACTTTTAATCTTAAGTCTGCAAAGTTAAGAGATATATTAACAGTTGAAAAAAGGAAGAACTGTATTGGTCATTTCCTGTTTCTGGGAAAAAGTATCAGGCATCTCTAACTCAAAAGATGAGACATATAATTTGCAGCACAGATTCAGTCAATGAGGAGCTTCAAAATAGAAATGGCATGGTGGATAGGCACGGTGGAGGACAAGTCTGTAACCAATTGTGGCTAAGGAGTAGAGGTGAGAATAGAGGAGGTGGGAACAACAATACACACTACCTGGTCCCTCTCCCAGGGACCCAGGTCCACCCTGATCCTACTTCCTGATGGCACATTTAGTTACTGGATGAGAATTGCGCTCCTTGATAGGTTCTGACCTTGGTCTGAATTGCTGAATTATCATGGTGGTCATCTAACAAGGCAGAAGCCATTAAGATGACAGCTTACTTCCTATGACCACTTCTCCCTGTTTCCCCAACCCAGTTTGGATACAATTTCCTTTTACCTTTCCAATGCATCCAGGAAAGATCCCAATCATCTCATTAAATTTAATTCAAACTGACCCCTCTAGCTCTGTCCCTAACAAAAGTCCATGAAAGCCTCAGCTTTCTTTGTGCCAGGTCAGAGGATTCTCTCAACTTTTTCTCATGGTCCACCCATGTGCACAGTAAAAATCTCTTATCTTTTCTGTTTGCTGTACCACTGGAAAATACTTAACACTCCCAGGGTCCAATAACCTTCCAAATCCAAAAGAAAAAAATTTGGCATACATTATAGATCTAAACATGACACACTCAGATGAAGGAGATGTTGGAAGTAGGATGGGAGAGAATATCTGGGGACAACCCACCCTGGGATTCCGTTCATTGCTCCCTCTGTACTTCAGCATGGATAATAGAGAGGTAACTCAGATGGATAGATATAACTATTCATATTTTCTTCTTCCCCATGCCAATCTTCTAGTTTCTCTGTGGCATTTACTGACCTCATTTCAATGCCTTTTATGGATATTACCTGGCAACTCAAGTATGGGTCACCTGAGACGAATATGTTTTACCAGTTAGATGGCTACTTCCAGGATGATCAGGATGGTTGAGATAGAATTGATGAAGGTTGTTTCCCAGAACTTCTGTCACTTCTCATGGGAAGTAATCTTGGATAATAAGACCAATTTTATTTGATTGTTGAATGTACTGGCAGGATCCTAAAAGTGGGTCTCAGATTCTCATTGATTTAGAACTATTATAGCATAACTGAGACTGTGTATGTAGTGCACACTTAGAGTTGTGTCAGCAGTTGTTACTAAATGCATCTTTGTTAATTAAAAAATGAGTAATGAAACATCACTGCTGCTCAATTCAAAGGTATATAGTGTAGTGCACTGGAATGATGGCATCATTCTATTTATTGTTGATAAGCTGTGGAGAAGTTTATGTAAGACTCAGTATCCACTTTCTCCATGTTCTACATTTTGATTTTTCAAATAGCACTTCTAACAAAAATAAATAGAAAAACAAAGTTTTCTGAAATCATTATCCTTGTGTGTAACACTTCAACTTTGGAAGTTTGTACCTTTGGAGTCTATAATCACTTCTTTAACTAATAATTAAGTTTATTCAGCCTTTCACTTCAAATTGCTGAGGCATATACCTGGATAGATACCAAAAACACTGAGAGAATAGGCTTATAAAAATCAATAGGGATAATAATATATTAAGAATTCTGAGGGGCCTGGGAAAATAGTTCAGTTGAATAAGTGCTTGCCTGGCAAGTTCAAGGGCCTGAGTTCAATCACCACTTACAGAAAAATAAATAGATAGATAGATAGATAGATAGATAGATAGATAGATAGATAGATAGATAGATAGATAGATAGATAGACAGACGGACGGACGGACGGACGGACGGACGGACGGACGGACGGACAGACAGACAGACAGACAGACAGACAGACAGACAGACAGACAGACAGATAGATAGATAGATAGATAGATAGATAGATAGATAGATGATAAAAGTAAAGAAAGAATTCTGAAAAGGCAGAGCAAGTAAATATTTAGGTATTTGTTTACATAATCTCTTGGGTCAAGATTAGAAAGCCTTTCTGTAAGATAAATCAAGGTTTTATCCATCTTTTAAAACAAGTATTAGTGATAGGTTTAACTGGAATGATAATTGCATACTAGCTCAAACATATCAAAAAATATGATGACAGATTTGTATATGGAATGATTCTGGGGTCACATTTTCATGAATCATAAATTTGAAGGACAAGTGATTAAGGGAGAATAGTAACATAAGAGCTATATATTTTCTATTGTAACAATACATATTGTAAAAGGTGAATGTGCAACATTAATCCAAACATGAAACAACTACAGGGCAATGAGATTACAATGTCATAGAAAGAATAATTCAGGGAAGCCCAGTTTCCCTTTCCATAATGCTTTGATCTGGGTGCCCCTCCCCAAGCAAACAACAGTGTTAGAGAAAATGCTACCTGCAGTCTTGAGAAATGCTTTCTGTCATGAATTGGCAGCAGAGCTGCCACAATGACAGTATTGCTGCTTGTACCTTTTGTGTTCATTTATACAACCAGAGCACAAGGATTCAGCTCTTTATCTGGATATGTACTGGGGTTTGCCACATGAAATGTCTTCATTATTCTCATATAACCTTTCCCTTGAATACAGAGCCTATCACCCTAGACAAAACATAGCATTCTGCAGAGATCAATGTTCAGTCTCCTTTCCAGATGTTGCAAAGAAATGAGTAAACTCCCAGAATGCTTTAGACCAATCTCACAGTAAGATGTAGAAAGAATAATTCCTTTTCTTACCTCAGCCAAAAGAACACTGAAGCACAATGATAGTTTTTTCTTCTATAGTAATTTTTATCCTCTGGACTGTCATGTACATGTTATCATTATCTAAGGGGATAAATGAAACTGACAGAATAAGCTAATAATCTTTGTCGTCTTGAAACTGCTAATACCTTTGGTGAATTTTACAGCACCTTGCATGGCATTTCTGTACATTTTTGCAAAATGACACATGCCTTTAAATTATATGCAAATACAGATTGGTGATAGAATTTATTTGTTCTACATCCATGATTTAACAAAATACTGGGCAACACCTATAAGCAGAGTTGGTATACTCTCCCAGTTACTTTATGCTAAAAGTACCAATGTATCTACAAAGAGCTCAGAATTTATCTGGTTGATATTTTGTTTCTGAAACTTGGGATTCTAAGTGACTCTCAGTCTCTCCCAGAAGTATTAAATATAGTTATCAATTGAGAATAATCTGAAATTATACTTAGAAACCAAATCACCAAGTGGGATGCTCCTTCTATGAACTTAAATCTTATCTCATATTCTTTAATTTGAAGGAAAGAAGTGGAAAGAAAGGAAAAACTGTGTATTTATTTCAATATATATTATGAATAAAACATGATGCTAAATATGACCATATATCTCCATCCTGATTCTTAAAATGTCACTGCCATCTGTGAATGACCAACACTGATTTTTAGAAAGTAAAATCAGAATGTTTAATTACTATTTCCTAATGTCTTACAATTAATAAAGGCCCATGAATTTTATGTATGTATTAATTTTATTCTTTTCGTCTTTTCTTTTTTAATTATAAATACCTTTAGTGGCCTTTTTATTTTTTTAAAAAGAATACAAATGAGAATTAAATCATAAAAAATCCAAGGGATACAGATTATCACTTAAAAAGTGATATGAAACTCACAGCATTTCTTGATACATACAGTGTATTGTAATCAGTTATGTTACTAGATAAATGCATGTGAAGTTGGAAGAAGAAATAAAAATGAAAATAAATTGTATAAGAAATTAAGAAGAGAAAAAATATAAACAATTGAAAAAAGGAGACAAAACAGAGCATTAACTGCTTCTTTCCACAGACTATCAGAGAGGCATAGTACAGTTGTCCAAACCACCTTGCTCACATACATAGATAAATCTATTTCCTCCACTCCCTCTCCTGTCCTTTTCCTCAGCCCAGTAACTCTTTCCTTTTGAATTAGTTCATTCCCTTTTACTGGTGTCTACTGTACCCTTCAGATTCAATTTTTCTCTTTCAGGTTATCACACAAAAGAGACAATATGATATTTGCTCATGGGTGAGGTCTGATTTTTTCCACTTAAAAGAGTATGTGCTCTATTTTCATCCATTTACCAACAAAAGACATATTGCTTTCAACGTTTCTAATTTGATTTTAAAGATGTTATAGTTCTCTTACTCAAATTTTCAAAAAAGGGAAACAGAAAAGTTTATACTCAAATGCCTCCTTTTACCTACTAAAATCCATAGATTTCTTAGTCCTTCATAGAATCGTTCTTTGCTTTTTACCACAAGACTGTTCATCTTCATCAAGATTTTATTTCTGGGGCCAGCCAAATATCTCATTGTATTAAAGTGTCTGCAAGCAGGCCCAGGGACCAGAGGTTCTATCCCCAGGCCTGCCATGCTAACACCCCCCCCCCCGGGGGGATGTGCTGAGATGGTGAATGAGACTGGGCATGAGAATGACACACGCCTGTAATCTCAGCTCTTGAGAGGATGTAAACAGGAGAATCAATACAAGTCCGATCTAGTAATGAGACCCTGTACACCCTGTAGAGCTTTCCGTAAAATACGAAAAAAATAAAGATTTCATTTCTGAACACTGAAAGAGATGTATGCTGGCTGGGGAGTCAGCTCCAAGGTGTAAGCAAGCATGCACAATGGGCTTCGATTCCTGATACCACAAGCCTTTCTACACTTGCACCAAGATGTCCACCAAAACCAGGCTTGGTGGAGAAGCATGCTTCTAATCTCATGGCTGGGGAGTTTAAGAGAGGAGAAGCACTGTGAGTCTGAGATAAATACAGATAGATGATAGATAGATAAATAGATAGATAGATACGTACATACATACATACGTACATACATTGGAAGGAGGGAAGCAGGTATACTTTATGTTGCTTTTGGTAGATGATTTGTCTAGAGGTTCATTCATTGTTGATATGATTCTATCTATCTATCATCTGTCTATCATCTATCTATTTATCTATCTATATTTTAAAGGCCTCACCTAAAGAAAACTCTTGTCACCATGTGATGTCACAGCACCCATTCATATCCATTTCATTTAGACCTCTTTCATGAGTTTCACAGTGCTTGGTGTGACCACACTGAAGCAGAAGGGATATTCCAGACAGTTTCTTGGTCATGTGGACTTTACTAGAATTTTTTAGTTCAACCAGTAACTATGAGTCTATCACAGAAGCTACAAATAAGCATTTGAATTAATGCATTTGAAGAGGCTCTCTAAAGGGTTTTCTTTAATGGAAAACCTGAAGGTAGGAGCTTTTCCATAGTGTAGCTATTGAACCTGAGTTTTGTCGAGGTGAGATGGGACTCAGTAGCAGTGATTAGCCAAAGATCGTGAGTGCATTATGAATGAAAACATTCCAGGGAAACAGTCAACAAAACCCCAACATCTAGATTCCAATATGTTTCTCTTTCTGTAGAATGGTAAGACTGCTTTCCATGTGGTAGTCAGGAGTCTAATCATCATCCTTTGATTGCAGAAGATGACATTTTATTTTATATCAAAAGTAAACTATTCCTAAGTTGTCTTAAGTCCTTGTAATTATTTCTATCCTTCAGCATCTCTGCTACTCCTATTTTTAATTTTGTTTTTGGAGTTCATTGGTTGGCTTATTTTTCATTACGGCTGTGGCTATAACCCACTGAATATCTGCAAATGTCTCCATTGATTTGGTGTCCTTTTATTTTAATTTATTTCATTTACTTATGATTTTTCAGATAGAATCATACCACAGAGCTCAGGCTGGCCTTGAACTTGTTATGTAGCCCAGGGTTGCCTAAACTCTCAGTAATCTTCTCTCAGCCTCCTTGGTGTTGGTGTTACAGGCATATTCCACCATAGCCAAGGATTTTATTTCATTTCATTTTAACTTTCCAGGTGTCTAGCTTCAATCAAAATCTAGTGTGCTGACAGATAATAAGTATGTAACAATTATGCATTCAGTATGTTTTGAATTATGATATGGAGACAGTATGATACCATACCATTCAGGTCAATGGGTCAAACTTAGCCTTTTTCTCCATCAGTGTATCACCACAAACTCAACACTTGCCCTTGATTCTGGTTCTCTTCTCTTCTCTTCTCTCTTCTCTTCCCTTCTTTCTCTTCTCTCTTAATCTCTCTCTCTCTCTCTCAGTCTCTCTCTCCTCCTACTCCTCTTCCTCCTCCTTCTCCTTTACCTCCTCCTCCTCCTCCTCCTCCTTCTTCTTCCTTTTTTTCTTATTTGTTTGGTACAGGGTCTCACTATGCAGCTCAGATTTGTAGTAATCCCACTATTTTCTGCCTCCACAGCACTAGGATTATGGGAATATGCCATCATTCCTGTCCTTGGTGGCTGGCACAATGTGCCTTGGGTCTGGGTCAGCATAGCATATAGTGTCAGAGATCTAACCCTGGTCCCTGTGCTTTCTTACGCAGGAGCTCTGCTGAGCTATCTCACAAGCCCACAATTCTGGTTATTTCTTATCTCTCAAATGATAGAAACACAAATGGTAGTAGGTATCGTCCAGCAGAAAAGTGCTGAAGTAATGAACATTTAACTTCCTTCAGGACCATTTCTTGCCTGATAGTGGAAATGCCCACCACACCTACCACCTTCATATGCAGTTCTATTTCTGGAAAACTTATCTTTATCTCTTGTTAGAATCTGTTCTGATAAACAGGCTGTACCTTGGGCTTGTATTTTAATCTATTACACCAGTCAGCCCAAGACAATGATACATTAGATCAACTGGAGAAAGTTAAAAATATTTCTAGGGAGCAATAGAAGGAATCATGATCCTCTGCATCATTAGAGGTTTAAAATTCATAGCCTAGCATGCTGGGAATGAAAGATGGGGATATAGTTTCCCATTGTCCTTATGTACAACATGGCTTAGATGGTTTAAGCTTAATGTTTCTCTTTGAAATTCTGAAATGCCTATGTGTGGGGTCACTGTCAAGGCTGAGCGTTGCATGCAGTTGAAGTGCTTACTGCTGGCTCAAAATAAGAATAATACTCAAGTCAATGCTTGTATTATGATTCAGAAATTAAGCCACCCACATTTTGGCTTCTGTATCTACTTCAATATTTGCTCTTCTTTTGCAAATGCCTCCTATAAATACTGGTTTCTTCCAATGTTTTGTCTAATTTATGATGAGGATTTCTTTAAGTTGAGAAAACAATACCAGACTAATAGGTGATGGGTTCTTGTCTATCAAGGATGAGGCTTTTTGTTTTCCTTTTGTCATATTTATCTTAAATTCTTTCACAAACTCTTATTTCCAGAGAAGAAACAAGTTGCAGAAGGTTAATGATTGATGCTAGCATATTTGAGAAGAAATAGAAGATTGCTCATCTTCTTATTGTTTTTTAGGTAAGTCTGTTTCTACAGCTTCAGAAAGCTCAACAGTATCACAGCAGTTTATATGTTCACTGGGTTACTTTGCTTTTTCTCCATCTCTCTGAAATATTAATTTAAAGTAATATCTTTGTACAATAAATTACTTGCGAAAAGTTTTTGGCTTCTTTCTTAGAACTCTTAAAGTTAGATGTGGTTCTTATTGTGCTTCATCAGAATTTAGAATTTTAGAAACTTGTTCAAATACAGTTTCCATGCCCAGTAGAGAAAAATAAAGATTGGTTTTAGGGAAAAAATCATGAGATAGATAAAAATTTGTACATTACTTGAATATCAGAAATAAAAGTGTCCTAAATTTACAATTGGACCAAACATGATTTATTGCCATGAATTATGATTTTCATGTATTGTTTTGGAAGTTTGTTCATATTAAAATATTTGTTCTTTTTAATTTTTAAATTTTTAAAAATAATTTTATTGAGAAAGAAGAAGCAATGACATAGTTTCAAAGCAGGTTAGTAGTATAGTTATAATAATTAATACATTGCATATTTCTGTCTGTATTAATTATTCATAGTACAAGATGCATACATGATATCTTATATAAACACTATTAGTTATAAACTTTCTTCTCACTGAACTAAGAGAAAGTAGCTGTATTTTGTATATGACGATATATATGTATATATATATTTTTTTTTTTTTTTTTTTTTTTTTCTTGTGGAAGGTTAAGAACTTAAGTTTTCAAACTAAAAATTTAGTGAAGAAAAGACTACAAGGATATCCAAAATTTTGGCCCAAACCCTTCAAGGTCACTGAGCACTCAGGATATAAGGAAACCTGTACTGTATTATCCTATAACTCAGTGGTGTCCCAAATTTTCTGTCCAAGGACACTATGGGACTACAGAAGAAAGTGATTGATGATATAGTGTGCCTAAGGAGAGTCGCATGGAGAGAAACTTTTCCCTCAGGCTTTCACAGATAGCAAATTGGTCAAGCAATGGATGTGACTCATCCACATGGCTGACACCGACAAAAGATCTACCAACTGCTGTACAGTGTTTAAGGGTAAGTCCTGAGGGGATTTGACTGACCTTGTAAAGTACAAAAATTACATTTTTTGCTAAATAGGTCGTGCTTTATCTTGATCTTAACCATCCAGCAGAAAAGTACAAAAATGAGGTATAAAATGTAAAGCCATATTAATAATCTGAGCTGTAAAAGGCTCGTCAACAACAACTTCTGATATTGCCAGTTCTACAGATAACCCACTACTGTTATAGACTAATGGACTATATTGGATTACTCTGCTGAATGCATGCACCTACAATACGTGGATGGCAATGGAATACCCATCTCTGACAAAAGTAAACAGAAAAGGGGTATTTAAATGAGGACCATTTTGTAGCTATTTTTTTTTTTTAATTTTTATACAGGGTCTCACTACACGATGTGGACTCACAGTGATCCTGCTGCCTCAGCCTCCCCAGTGCTGCCATTACAGCTGTGCCCCACCATGCCCGTTTCGGTGCCCACATAGTGCACCTGACATTCCAGGGGCAGCACAGCATGCAGTACCAGGGATCAACGTGGGTCCTCATGTTTGCCCGTCAGGCGCTTATGCTGCTGAGATTTCTGCCCATATATTTGGGTTTTTGTCAACTAAATCTCTTTTGAGGAAATTATTGTAAGATCTTGGGGAAAAAAAAAAATTAAGAAACACTTAAACCTTAGCATGTAGTTTTGAGATCCAGGAGAGAGAAAATCATTTTTAGGGATGCCTGAAAATATTGGTTATATTAAGGCTGCCACCTGCATCATTTCAGTCAGGGCATTTCAAAATAAAACTTCGAGCAGGCCAAATAGCTCAGTGGATTAAAGCACCCACAAGGAGATTCAGGGGCCAGGGGTTCAATGCCTGGGCCTGCTGTGCCAGCCCTGCCTCAGGGGCATGCCGAAAAGGAAATTCGGACTGGGTGTGATGCGTGTGCCTGTAATCCCAGCTCTTGGGAGGCTGTAAACAGGCAGATCACTACGAGTGTGATCTAGTAGTGAAACCCTACCCTAAAAATACAAAAAAGAAAAAAAAAACATAAATCTTTGTTTCCAACTTTCTGACTGACTTTATTTCTGAACCAAGCTGTTTTCTTAAAATTTCAGGCTTCATATTTCCGTATATCTTTCAGTTATTTTCTATATTTACTGTCATACCTAAGTAAAAAAATCATAATTCATCTTTAGTCTTATAATAATATGACCTAATATGACAATTTGCCTATATTTTTCTTTCTATTCATCTGTCACATTTGTTGTAGAATAGCTTCTTTCTTTAAATTGTACTGCTATTCTTCTGTTTCAAATAACTTATGATTTTTCAAATAATTTTCACAAAGTTGGTTGAGCTTTTCAAAGTTAGCATAAGACAGCTCCCCTGCTCTTCTGTAACAGTATGTGTATATTCCTGATCACCTCTAAATCTTTCCAGCCAGAGTGTAATCAATCTTGGTATTTTCTCTAAGGGGACTGTCATCCTGCCATTCTCCCTTTTCTGCAAACTTTCTCCTAACAGGCTGCATGAAGGCTATGCATTGGACTTCCACTGTGCATTTCCAGGATCTATTACAGTGACAGTGGGAGAGTTAGCAATCAATAAATGCTTTCTGAATAAATGACAAATCACCTCATTTTAACATTACATAAATTTCCAGGAATTTTTCTTCAGGCCATGCACCTTTCCCTAGTGTTTCAATGCAAGATAATGGATATGCTTGCTTGCTGATAGAACTCTGATTGTATCCCATCCTCTGTATGATTAAGATGTCTTTGCATATGGGATGAGTCTATTTCTGTATCCAAGGGTATAGCTATGCTTTTCTCTAGGTCAAATATGCTTAATCATTTTTTCATTCATATTTTCATTTGCATCAAGATTTAAGGTAAATGTAGGAATAGGAAAAACTCTTGACATACTTTTCAGGGTACAATTTGTACGTGAGAAAACCTGGAGAAAAAGTGGTTCAGAAAAGGGTAAGTGAAATTATGAAGATTTAATCAGAAGTTGATGTCAGGAAATGAATTGAAACAATATTTTTTAAGCAGCAAAAGTATGGAAATGGAATGAACAATTGTTTATATAGTTCTGTTCATCTTTTTCTGGGATTGTTCTGTGAGTTCCTGACACATTCTGTATGTTTTGGCACTGGTAAAGGACAGGGGTAAGCAAAACAAAGAACAAAAATCCTTTTTGGAGACTCTGCTCTCACTCAGAAGAGTAATGATTTTTCTGAAAGGTGCGATAGGTACATTGCCATATAATGAAGATTATCATTAGAAAATACAAACATTATGCTAGGTATAGTAGTGCATACCTGTGATCCCAACATTCAGGAGGCTCAGGAAGACAAATCTCTGTGAGTTTGACACCAGTCAGGGTTATAAAGTGTATTCAAGCCTCACTTGAATTGCTTAGTGAAACCTTGTCTCATAAATAAAAAATAAACAAAGTAAAATGTATAACCAGAGATATAGGTTTATTTATGCATTTAACTTTACATCTGATGAAGAAAGCAAAGCACTTGGAAAAGTCCTGAAGAAATGTGTTATTCATTTGCTTTTCGGTGTTTGAATATCAAATTAAGTTGGCAATCTCAGGGGGCAGTGAAGTGAAGGATGGGATCTTGCTGACATTCTGTGTTCAGTGAGGAAGTGCTGGTGAGGTCCTGGGCTCTACAGATGCATGGAGGCTGATTGGACCTTCTCTAGCTGACGCATGTATTTTGGGTATCCCTGGGGCATGGGAAGAGATCAGACATCACAGCCTTCTGATACCTTTAAAGTCGTATATATGTGCCTTCTTCTCCCAGAGTTAATCACATGAGATGGGCCATCCAGAAGAACTTGATGTATTGGATTTTTTAATTTAACTTGTTTTCTTCTTCTTCTTCTTTTTTTTTTTTTTTCCTGGACATTAAACTCAGGACCTTGTGCTTGGTAAGCAGGTGTTCTACCACTGAGCTGTATCCCTGGCAAATATGATGTAGTAGTTTTCTTATGCCTACTGCAACAAATTTCCATGAACTTCATGGCTTAAAAGAACATAAGTGTTTTGTGTTAATTTTAGAGCTCTGCATTCCCAAAGTGGGCATTGACAGCTGTGCTATTAGTGACAGCTGCTGCGGACACGTTATTCCCTATCCTGCCTTCGAGAGGATCCCTGATTTCTAGCTTATGATTCCATTTCATACAGGCCCTCTGCTCTCTACATCACACTGCCTTGTCTCTGACCTTGAGCCTCTTGCTTCCTTCTTAAAGTGACTCTTGTTATAGCACTAGGAACTCCTGGAGAATCTGGGACATGCTGTATGTGTCAGGATCTTTACATTTATCGTACTCTATAACCTCTCTTACCATGAAAAGTAACATACTGCATATAGGTTCTGGAAATTAGAATGGCATCTCTTGACAAGAAAAATGTTCTTTCTACCATAGTTGATGGGAAATGATGGGCATTTTTACTCCTAAAATATAAATACATGAAGGAATGGATCATAATATCTTGTCTAAGAGAGCACCAAATCAAAGTGTCTCTCTTGGTCTTACATTCTGAGCTCAGCAAGGAGACTTGTGGAAAAACTGAAAATGAAAGAGTGTAGTAGGAGATAAATTAAGGAAGGTGGATGGGTGGAAGATGGGAGGAGATGTGGGCGGAGGCACTTCCCAGGAGGATAGGTGAAGACTGAGGCCTTCAAGCATGGGAAATGTTAAAGCTACGGGAAATGGGCAACTATTTGAAATCCTTGAATACACTTGGAGAGAAGGCTGTAGAGTTTAAATAAATTTTGGAAGGAAAGCAAAGCACAACAAAACAAAGTAAAACAATGTTCAAAGGAATAACAGCAACTGACAAAGAGATCTTTGGTCTAATCCAACTATTCACTTTCATCAAATTTTTAGTCTAGTTCACATTTTTTTAAGGGCTAACTGATTCTGGCAGGGAGGAGCTTGTATACAGATTAGAAACCAATCATGTACTCAGCTGCATGGTATAATGTTACACCAAATTGAGTCCCAAATTGTTGTCAAAATAAATAATTGTATAAATATATGAATTTATATAAAATTAAGGTTATTTATTGCTGTATGTGTACATTTAGTGTAGAGGGTGGGTGAAGAAAGTTAATGAGATATTGCCAAAGGTTTTTGTATGCATACACTATCTCTACTAATTAGTTAGTCTCTAACTAATTAGAGACAACACCAGAATTTTCTCCTCTTTGATTTCATGTGTAACAAAAGTATAAACCAGAGGAATAAAAATAGCTTCACTAAAATAGCTGATTTCTTGTGTTTGCTGATATTATTGAATACATAACATTTTATGGAGTATAATGCTAAGGATATGAAGGGCAAGCTTAGTGAATTTTTTTTTTTTTATTTGAAGAACTTGGGATTGAACCCAGGCCCTTAAGCTTGCCAGGGAAACACTTATTCCACTGAACCATCTCCCTGGCTCAAATCTTATGGAATTGTGTACATAAGGAACCTGCATTCAAGGAGAGTAAAATCTCTTTTCTTTATATTAATAACAATAAATGCATTGTATGGTCAGAGTTCACAATAGATATTCTGACACACTAGCACCTACTTCCTGACCAATATATTATATATCTTCAATGATCTGGGGTCTGCTACTATGCAAATTTACATAATATGCAAAAAAATGTACATATACTTCAGACAAAGACAAACCTTATTGAGATATCATGAGGTTGATACAAGTTATCTTCGCCCCCTACAATTACAAGATGTCCTCAAAGTATTGACCATGAACTTTCACATGATTTTTAGTACTTCAAACTACTTATTGGTAAAATTAGTCATTGAGATTATTGCATGTATACTTTTTAATTCTTCCTCTAAGTGTCTTTAGTGTATAGTCTGTCCATCTATGAGCAAGAAGTTAAAAACACAATGAGGCTAATTTTTATGCATGTGTACATTATTGTCTTTGTTTCCTTTCTCTTTTTGTCTCTCTCCCTTTTGCATAATCCAAGCAATCAGCCAATACATTTAAAAAAAATATTAAGTAAAATAAAAACAAAGTTTCATAACAAAACAATAAGAGAGGCCCACCAAATAGCTCAGTGTATTAAAACACCTGCAAGCAGGTGCAGGGGCCAGGGGTTTGATCCCTGGACTTGCACTGGTGGCCTCACCCATGGGGCATGCTGAGATTGCAATTGAGACTGGGCATCACGGGCATACCTGTAATCCCAGTTCTTGGGAGGCTGTAAACAGGCACATCACTATGAGTCTGATCTAGTAGTGAGACCCTGAACACCCTGTAGACCCTTCCCTAAAAATAAAAAAATAAATAATAGAATAA
This sequence comes from Ctenomys sociabilis, assembly GCA_004027165.1. Classification (NCBI taxonomy): domain Eukaryota; kingdom Metazoa; phylum Chordata; class Mammalia; order Rodentia; family Ctenomyidae; genus Ctenomys; species Ctenomys sociabilis. The sequence goes on from PVKA01039946.1 coordinate 18,928, forward strand.
CAGTAGGTAATATGTTGTGTATTGTTATCTTCCAAGTACTTAGAATACAAAACATGGGCATAAAGTCTTCTCCAAATAGTATTAGCACAACCATTTTTTCTAATGTTTTAAGAGACACTAATAATATAACTAATTTGCATATACTTTTCCAGTCCTTCCTTTCTCCCTCTCCTAACCCTAGTTCCTCTT
>PVKA01039947.1:0-19111 GCA_004027165.1 Ctenomys sociabilis
TGATATAATTCAGCTATAAAAAAACCTGTAAATATAATTTCATGTATGCACCTTGTACAGTACCAAAACGTTATGAAAACAGTTTGCAATGTATTAATTCATCGACTCTGTATGGTTAAGGTGTCTTGAAACTGTCTGATTGACATTTGTATTTTAATAAAATAAAAATAAATGGAAAAAAAAGATAAAAAAAAAACAAAAAACAAAAAACAAAAAAAAAACTTCTTTGCCTGTAACCTTCCCACCTACTGCATGACCAATGCCTCTAGGACACTGACTGGTATGGTCTCAATTTTAGGAACTGTATTTAGAAAACCTACACTATCTGTTAAGGTTTGAATTTGGAGTGTCCCCAAAGCTCTTGTGGCAGAGGCTTGGTTGCCAACTGAGGGCTGCTTGGGAAATGATTCACTTTTTTTATTATTAATTTTATTGAGAAATAAATAGCAATGAGACAATTTCAAAACTGATTAGTAAGACAGTTTCAATAATTAATACATTGCATATTGTCTTCGTAGTGGTTATGCATAGTACAGTGATTCAATTTTGAGGGCTATAATTTCACCAGTATATCAGTCCACTGATGAGCTCACACTCTGGTGGTGTTCTTGGGAAGTGATGGAAATGGAGGCCAGGCCTGCTTGAGGGACGTGCGTTATGTGGCAAGAGCTTAGGGACCATATCTGGTCCCTGGCGCTTTCTCCCTGGCTTTTGCCTTGGTTATCTGCTTTCCTGCTGCCATAAAAGTAGCATCCTTTCTCAGCCATTCCCTTCTACCACAGTAGCCTGACTCATGTCAGGCCCACAGCAATGGAAGCAGTTTATAATGGACCAGAAGCTCTGAAGCTATTAGCCAAGACAAACTTTTCTTTTAAAAGTTGTTTTCCCCAGTTTTTTTTTTTTTTTTTTTTTTTTTTTTTGTGGCGGAACTGGGAATTGTACTCAGGTCCTTGCACTTGCCAGGGAAGTGCTTATTCCACTGAGCTGTCTCCCCAGCCCCAGTATTTTGTAATAGTAATGAAAATCTGACTAACACATCATTCTTAAGTGCTTCTATTTTCTCATATTCCACAGCTAAAAAACCAAGAGGTACATATATCCCCTTCTTCCAAATATATCTCATCCATCCTTTTCTACTATCACATTATTAGGGCTATTACTAGTCCACACCATTTGCTCTGTCCCCTTTGTATCACCATACTAAGTGCCATCCTGTTTTTCACAGGGCTCTGCACTTGCCTCTTAAGTGTAATGGTTCCTCACTGGCTGCTATAGTGTATTAGTTTATATTGAAAATGTTAGTTTGCTTACATGACTTCCATGTCTTGCAACCTTTTGATTACCCTTATACCCAACTCAAATTCTGTAACAGCAGTCCTACAGCTAGCTTGCATTTTTCATTTGTCATTGTGTTACCTCTTGAGCCCCACTTATCTTCATTTCCTTCTGTTCCTTCCCCGGCATGCTGGCCAATGGCGATTCATCCAGAACTCCAAGCACTTAACCTATCCAGTAGGTGTTCCTTAGACCTGGGGTGCTTCTCCTTTGGACCCCCTCTTTGCCTGGATATCACCTAGTCAATCTTCTGGTCTCACTGTATGGGTCTTTTCTTTTGGAAATCATCCCATGGTCTTCTCTGAATAACTGAGGCCTGTGTTCACACTGGGTCTCATATTTAATCCAATAGTCCTATCTGTTATACTCTGTTGAAAAGGCCAGTTCATTTGATGAGGCTCTTTGGACTTGTGGCCTTCACAGTCCTTCCCAGCACCTGGTAGGACAGGGGCCCAAGTACATACTGGTGGGTTGTGTGATGAAGCTAACTTTACCTATAGGAAGTGGATCCCAGCACTGTGGTTGTGAGTAGCACGCCATGAGGGAAAGCCTTATCACCTGGGCCTGCTTCCATGTCTCCATGCGTCAGTGGGAAAAGCAATGACTGTTATGGCATAGGTCTTTTAATCTGTACTGTGACACATGCCACACAGATGAATCCTAAATAAATTGGATAAGGGTAAATGATATGTTGCAGGGGTTTAATTGAAAAAAATGGCTGTAGAATTCTTGCTTGCTGATTATAGACAAAGCCTTTTAATCATCAGCTTTTAGCTACTTGAAAGAAGACATTCCAAAAATGTTCTCTTCCAGTTCTTCATCCTCATCACGACCAATGTCCCCACAAGTCTGCTATTTCCCCTCCACTGAAACTCAGTCATTTGAAGGCATTCAATTATTACATATTATACTAATGCAGAGCACATTTAATGACAAGAAATAAAAAGGATTAACTGTCACTGCAGGCTTGTCATATTTGATAGTCTGGAGGATTTTATTTCCCTGTTGCGTGGTAAAGATGCTGTAGCGTCTGAAATGTGAGCCACCACCCTCATTATACACTCAGATCAGCATCTGCTTGCTCCCCCTGGCTTTTCAGGGCACACTATACCACTAGATAGAAGGGTTTTTTCCAGGAATAACAGCAAACTTACCGCAACTACTTTTTTTTTTTTTCTTTGTTTATAAAAACAATACCTCCAATTATAAAGAGTAACTAAAATTTTTTTTCTGACAGGAAAGAGCACATAATATTAAATCTTTGTATCCACTCACCACCCCTCAACAGGTCATCCTTCTGAAGGAAAGAAAGTGCAGCTTTTCTGCTCAGAGCTTTTCCTGTGCAGCCCAGGGGGCTGAGGCAGAGGCGGTAGCTTTTATTTCAATGGTGATTAGTCACCTCTGGTTTTTCTGATCAAGTTGCTCCTGGGAAGATTATCACTGGTACTCTGATTACTGCTGTCAGAAGTAGTTTCTCAGTTTCCCCAGTTTCTGGTGACAAAGGAGAGAAAGCTCCAAGTGGTGATGAAGCTATTTCCAGTGGATGTATCTTCAATTGCAGGAAATAAGAGTTCCCAGGCTGCTTTCTGAGGGTATGGTCTAGTGGAAAGAGCACAGGACCCAGAGCCAGCTGGAACTTGCACAACACTGCATTTCTTTCTGTTTCTGAAGATTTCTGCACTCCAGCTTCCTCCTGTGTAAAATGACCTCAATAACTTTTACCTTGGAGTGTCAGGGCACAGAAAAAGGATAATACCATAATTAGCAAATGTTGACATTATATTCTGGGCCATGCTCTGTGCTTTGTCTTCTATGATTCAACCTTCTTGACAAGCTATCAGATTGACTTTATTATTTTCATGTCCCAAGTGAAGACATGGGTTGGACTGATTGAATATGTAAGATGTAAATTATTTTTGTTAAATGTTGGGCTTGCCTAAACTAAAATTAAGATGCTTGATAGAGTATGAGCAACATGCTGCTGCTTTCTATGCAAATATGGTGCTGACTACTAAAGACTAGATTCTGGGAGCAGCACAAATCTTCCACCATGTGCCCTGCCATTGCATAATTCTCCTGTCACTTTTCTCCACAGGAACTACTGTAAAACCCTTTGTCTTGGAGCTTGTGATGTCACTGGCTTCCATGTGGTTGAAAAGCAGGATTTCCATATTAAATTCACATTCGTCTTAGATGCAGTGTGCTCCCTGGTGCCAACACATTCAGAAAAACAGACAGGCATTTTACCAAAAATAAGCAGTGGACAGAAAGTTTGAAAGGAAAGCAAGGTTTCTCAGCTCTATTAACTTAGAAGGTTGTTATCCAAATGATTGAAAATAGGCTTTTATTCCTGTCAAAAAGATGATTGCTCAATGGAGATGCAACTTGTAAATATTCTGCTCAGAATGCTCACACTATCAGGAGTGTGCTGCAGGGCTCCCTCACCCTGGGCCGCTTTCTGAGAACAGGCGATCCTCACGGTGTTGATCTCTGCAACGGGAAGAGCCGAGAAGGGCTCGGCTGCAGCAAGGCTGTGCCAAGAGCTGTGGAGTTATTATTCATTTCATCATATTTTTACTAAATTTCTTGAATGGGCAACATTCATGGGGTCCAAATTCTTAAAAAGTATTCAAAAGACATTTGATGTATATATGAACAGGTTTATACACCGGCAAGAATTAGTTAACATTTGGGGTATTTTCATCTGTAGGCCCGTCAAAAATGTGCATAATCTTAAAATGGGATGTAGAAAATACACATGATTATTTTCTTCTGTTTCTTATCATATTTAGCTTCAAATTACTTTTCAGAAGTACGAGGAAGCAAATGTGGTGCACTTTGGTAGATGCCTGTGAGTCTGGCCTGGAGTGTAGAAGCTGGGTGCACATAGGTCCTTCTTCTTCTTTTTTTTTTTTTTTTGGCAGGACTGGGGATTGAACTCAGGCCCTTGCACTTGCCGGGGAAGTGCTTATTCCATTGAGCCATCTCCGCGGCCTCTGGGTCCTTCTTGATATTGAAGAGAAGACACACAACGAGCTGGAATGGGTGGACCTTCGGTCAGTTAGAAGAAGTGTCTCGCTGCATAGTGTAAGATGTCAGCATACTGAATCCAGGACTTGGATTTGTGCTTCAGAGAGAACAGATGTGAAGTACTAAGCCAAATGAGCGTGCGCGTTTTCCACATCTGTCCCGTAATTTTCGCTTCATTATCTGCATTGCTGGAATGCTGTATCTACCATGTGCCAACAGATGGCAATATTATAGGATCTTTTTAAAAGATGGTTAAAATGAATGACGTTCTTGGCTGTTCCCAGATCCATCAGCGGAAGCTGGTGTCTCCGTTGGTGAGCTCGTCAGTGTGACAAAGTTTGTTTTCTCCAATTTTTCATTAAAATATTAGGATAGTTTTTTTCACCTCACCATTTTCTCTTTACTTTTAACTTGGTATCCAAAGAACTTTTGAGTAAATCTTCTACATCTGGTAATATAGGAATGAAGTAGATTAGTAATAGTATAAATATGATTGCAAAGTAGTACAAAGTATATAATATGCCTAAAGTTTTAAACATGTGAAACAATTTGAAAATTTCTTCTGTTCTTTAGAGAACAGAAGATAAGTGAATCATAGCATACTGTCCTCTTGCTGTTTTTTAAAGTCAATTTTAGATTTGAGGAAATATTTTTATATTTGATCTGTGCATTTGTTTAAAATTTTTTAAGTCCTCTGGAAATTGTATGCTGTATTTTGGATTTAGCTTGTCTTCTTAGTTAAGAGTCCTATAAAATCTGACGCCCCGTTGACTGAACCTCTCAGGAAATTTGAGCATCTCTGAGTTCTGGCTGTTGGGAGAAACTTTGAGCAAAAGGCCCAAAGTGTGCAAGAAATGAGATTGAACCCATTTTGAGGCCTGGAGGAACAGAACTCTAACGTTGTGTCAGGTTTTCCAGACTTCACCATCTGTTACTTTTCTGGTCCTTTTCCATTTTCCAGCTCTCTCCTGTAGCACGCCATGAGCTACTTCTACCTTGAGGATGCAATCGATATGTGTCAATGGATTTTCTAACATGGCTGTACATCAGAAAGTTCAAATATGTGTGGAGACCTAATGGAACTTGGAATGCCCATTCCTAGATTTTAGTTGCCTGCTAAAATCACTTAATCCCCATTGATATTTCAAATTCCAAATGCCCAAGAGAATTACCTCCAGGATGGAGCAGTCTTGTTTAATGTAATCCATTTCCCACAGGGTTCATTTCCTTAATATCTGAGCTCAGAGAAATACTTCACTAGAAAAGCTTTTAGAAATTTTGGATATTCATCACTCATTTGAAGATTTTTTTTTCCAGAACCGGAGATTGAACTCAGGCCCTTGCGCTTACCAGGCAGACGTTTATTCTACTGAACTATCTTCCCCAGCCCCCTTTCTTTTGAAGATTTGTGGTGCTTACTAATATAGTGAAATCTCAAAGAACAAATTGGTTTTAATTCCATTTAACTGGTCATTTTCCAAGCCCATTCCATAACGAAACCCTTTAAAATGTAACCCCTGTTTTCTCAGCATCCTGAGAAAGCAATACAGCTTAGTAGCCATTTTATGTTTTGCTTTCCTATCTCCACTTTGAAAATTGGGCAAGCTGTGCATTAAGTCACATGCATAGATTTGAAACAGACGGCTTGATATACGATGTCTGAGTAAAGTACCACCAGGTTAAAAAATATGCCCCAGGTGGGGCATATTCTATGGTTTTATTTAAAAAAAATTTAGAACTAGACAAAATTAATCTCTGGCTACGGGAATTAAAATATTGGTTATTGTCTTAGCCCATGATGTATTACTGTAACAACATACTTGAAGCTTGGTGGTTTATAAAGAAAGGAGTTTATTAAGCTCACAGTCCTGAAGGACCAAGGGCACTGTATCAGTGTGGTATCAGGGACTCAGCCCTACGGAAGGCTTCATAGTGAACAGCACTGCAGTGGTAGAAGTCTATGAGGAAGAGGTCACATGGAAATGCAGGAACAAGAGAGCAAAGAGGAGGTGCACTCACTAGCTTTGTGGTGACTTGCTCTCCTGAGAGCTAGCTCTAAGAGGCCAGCACGCATCCCTTGCAAGGTGTCCCCATGCACCACCACCACCTTCCATGGGCTCTCCTTCCATCAGGTCTACACTGGGGACAAAGCTTACAGCATGTGCACTTTGGGAGATAAACACATCCAAAGCATATGCCTACCTAGGGATCAGGCATGGGGTAGGGGCAGGGAAGCAAGATAGTTTGGTGAGGGAACTGCAGAAAGCCATGGGTTCTGGACCTCTCCCATCCTCTTCCCATTCCCACTTACAGAATCTTCATGATACTGGGGTTGGAAGCCTCCAGGCCTCTGTTCCCATGACACCTCTTTGGGGCCAAAGCCTCTGCTGTGCCTGGACTGCGCTCCTCTCTTTTCTTAGACCTCCTTCTGCATCATTGTACAGACAACTTTGTACATCTTTGCAGTCAGGAGATGTCACTTGTAGCTAGAACTGAATTCAAATCTCCTTTCTTACACAGCTCATGTTTGCTCTACTTATTACATTTACCTCACTGTGCCGGCCTGGCCTGTTTATGGAGCTCATTTTCTTGAGGGCAAATATCTTGATTTGTGTTCTTCCTCAAATACATAGATGACCTACATTTTACAAAAATGAGTCTAAAACATTTTAATGAATCATCCTACTTCCTGTCTTATTCAAAATTTTTCTCCATACTCAAGTCCAAGACCTTTCTAAACTTGAGACCTGTGCCTGTTGCTGTTCTTGTCAGTGACCCCCCAAAGCTTCCTGGGCTTCCAGAATGGAGCCTGGACCGCTCTCCACATGGACGATCATGTGAGCGCCCACCACCCTCCCACATAAAGTGTGCTTCCTTTTCTATCACTCTCTGCCCAGGAACCCCAGGCCTCCCTGCCTTCAAACATCTCAGGTCCGCACATGCTTCCAGGCCTCAGCCATGTGTTCCCGCTGCTTCTCAGGCCTCTTTTCAGGCTCCTGAAAGGAGGTTCAAATGTTCTTTCACTCCACGAGTGAATGTTTTCTGCTGGTTCCCAGGCACTAAGCATTTTCTGGGATACAGAGAGGAGTAAGGTGGATGAGCGCCTTGCTCTCACAGAGCCGACATTTCAGCATGAAAGGAGTAATTAATTAAATAAACAAAATGATTAACAATTTGTGGAAAATATAAGTGATTTTGTACATTAAAGATTAACACTGCAGTGTGTTCTGAATACAAAGATCATGGGCAGGTATTTTAATCAACATCATCTTACTGGCTTTATTAGAATTTAAAATTAAGTTCTGGGACTTCTTACATCCCATCTTTTGCATGATGAGTCTTTCACTAGTTTAAAAAGTGTTTTACAGCTGTTTCTTTCTTTCTGTTCTTTTTTAAATGACAGAGTCTTTCTATGTGACCCAGGCTAGTTTTGAACTCACTACATAGTTCAGGCTGGCCTCAAACTCACAACAATCCTCTGCCTCAGCGTTTTGAGTGCTGAGATTATAGGTATATGCCACCAGGCTGAACATAGAGCCTATTTCTAATGATATGTTACAATATTTTAAATATGGGAAAGCATACATATATCAGATTTAAAGGAGGGTAGCTATAAATTCATACCCTAGACATCATTTCCACGTCTTCATCACATGTTTTAAAGTGGAAACGCCAAGAGAAAATGCCATGTGCTGAAAAGAGAGGTGCGTCAAGAAGCATCAGTTCTGTTTCAGCATCTAACTCTCCTGTTATCTCACTACCTGACCTCGAATAATTCTCTTTATTCATTGTATTGATCTAAAGAGACTTTTGATGGGGAAAATCTGAGGTCTGTGCCATTGTTAAAATTTTATGTTCCACTGCCACCAATGGGGGTAGATGTCTTACTTCAAGGAAACCTCACTTAGGAAAGTTTGGCTATAGTTATTTAAATAAGTAAAGTTCACGATACTTTCTCCTTGCTGCTCTTAAGTGCACTGCAGGGATGAATTGCGTGCCTTTGCGTAGAGCTAAATTGGTGCCAGGCCATCAGGAAGGCAGAAACGCGAGCGTGTGGCTGAGGTGGTGGGTTTCCACCCGGGGGTGCTTGCACTTCTTGCCCTCTAAGAGTAGATGGCCATTTCAACAGCTTTGCGTGGATTGCTCTCTCACGAAGTCTTTGCTCAAAATCACCCAACTACCTCCTCAAGTGGCCTGCCCTCCTTCTCCTGGCCCCATTGTCTGCTTTCTCTTTTCTTGCTTAATTTTTGTCTCCCTAGTATTGACCTAGTCTCCTTGAGTCAGAGTGTCAAGAGTTTTACACACATACCTGCAAGCACATGCACACACTCATACATTGTATCTCCATCCTCAGGGACCTGAGCATATGAATACACAGCACTCACTTTAATTTAAGATCTTATTTGTTCTTTTTTTTTTTAAATATAGATATAAATAAAAATGATGTTATACTAGTCAATGTGTCATGTCCATTAAAATATTTTAATTCTCATGACATCTCCAGAGGTAAAGCAGCAGATGCTTTCTTCCTGAATCATACTCTTATAAAATGTATATGCATGAAAGTGGCAAGCTGAATTCCTGATGAAGCAGCACTCTGAGAGACAAGCCAGTGGGAGCTTAGCTCACTCTGAAAGTGAGGAGGATGTGGGGCTCACTGTGGAAAAACTGAGTTTCCATCAGGATGAAAGATTCAGACATCCCAGATTTTCTGTTTGGACGATGTCCTGAGGTCCCTTTTATATTCCCTGGAGAGGACACTTGGCAGAAATTCAGCTCAATCAAATTATGCTCAGAGAGGTAACAGTGACATCATATCTGCCATTGTACCCATCTGTCCCCAGTGGAGGACTGCGTGTGAACCAAGAGTACCCTGGCAGCAGCAGGAAAGAGGAATGAAAGGAATTAAACTGCTAATGCCTTTGGTCTTGCTTCACTGGTACAACAAACAGCCCTCTGTTCCTTTAACAAATGGTGGATTTAAGAATGCTTAGTTTTGTTAGTATAGGAGATGGGGTGGTGATTGTGTTAGTTCATTTTTAATTACCCTGGCTACTCCAGATGTGACTGAAGGACACAATGCATGCTACTTTAAGCTATAAATCTGTCCCTTTGAAGTGATGTATAAGAGTCATATTTGAAATGTAGTAAGAAATAAATAGAAGAAACATCTAGAATTTTACTGTTGGTTTATGTCCTGGAAAATTTTCAAGCATTTTTATATGTATGGATTCATTCCTTTATTCAACATGTACTTACGGAACACTATGCATATGCCCTGAGTAATGCACCTGGATAAGCTGCACAAGAGACAAGAACTGTGTTTATAGTTTAGGGAAGGAGATGTGGTGCTGAACTACCAATGTCAATAGAAGCCTGCTGATCCAGACTTGCAGTGACTGAGGAGAAGGGTACATGAAGTGCTGTGTAGGCACAGGTCCTGGGCCAGAGCCTGGAAGGCCAGGACGGAATGCAGGTCCCATCATCAGAGCTCTGCAAGCCACTGAAATGTTTTAAGTAAAAAGTGACAGGATTTAGCTTGTGACTCTTCCTCCTCCTTTCTGGTAGTCTTTAAAAGAAAATCTCTTACATAATACATCTACATTTGGGTTTTGATTTTTTTCTTTGCTTTTTATATTTACTTAGATCATGACTAATGTGGTGAACAAAGCAGCTGTTTGCTGCAGGGAGGATGAATACTCACCAATTGACTTCCATTTGCATAATGGTCAGAGAATCCTTGAGTAGGTGGTGAAGCAGGGTTTGAATCTTAACTCCTCACTAATTCTTTGTGAAAAGTTTGAACAAACCATGCATGTATTCTATTTCTTCAATTTTAAAATAAAGTGGTGGTATCAGAACACTGAAAAAACATAGATCTGCTAAAAAATTGTATAGTGCTTTTACAAGAGACATTGAGATACTCCTAGCAAGTTCTTAACAAATATATAAATATTGAAACCCACTTTTGCCTTATACTTTCTATTACTGGGTTAATCTATGTCCACATAAGTTTATCTACAGATATAAATCTGTATTTTCTTGACTTCTGCATTGCCTCCAAATTTCAAAATGTTTTTGTACTCATTTATGTAATCTGAAGCATGAAAGTTTTTTAAAATTACCAAGACGGAGTTACTCATGTTCAAATCCAACAAAATGGAGTCAGGAAGGGCTACCATGTAAATATACCTATAGTAACAATGACTACACAAGATGCCTGAGAACTACAACCTTTCAGAAAGTCCACCACAACCTTGTGCAAACATTATTTCTGGAAAGATGCCTGTCCAGTAACTGACTATTCCTGTAATGGATGTGCACCTCCCTTGTTATTAACACTTGTAACCAGAAGTAATTGTTTCAAAACAGTTATATCCCCCTCCTCATTTTGTCTTCAGTTCTCTTGCCTTCCTTTGCAAGGCAGGATTTGTCCATGGTCTAACATGTCAGGTGTATCCTGGAGAACAGCTCCATGGTATTCCAGAATACACTGTGTTTCAGAGAGCCAGGCTCTTTGCTATTTATCTTAGGTGGATAACTGAAAGGAGGTGTCTTAGTCTTTTTTCTGTTTTGGTAGCTGAATATGTCAGTCTAGATAGTTTATAGAGTGTAAAGGTTTATTTGTCTCATGATTTTGGAGCATGCATAGGTCCAGTGCTGAGGAATGCCTAGTGAAGGCCTTCTTGGTCATGGAAACTTCACGGAGTTCCAAGATGGGGCATGGCATCCCATGCTACGAGAGACACATGCATGAAATAGCCAAACTATAACAGACCAATTAATGAAATAACCTATTCATCCATCTATGAGCACACATCCCCTCTCTCCCCCAGAGTTCTCCTGACTTAATCTTGTCTTAAAGAATCTACTATAGTCCCACCTCTCAATAGCTCACAGTGGGGATTAAATTTACATTTTGGAGTTTTGGTGGGAGCATTAAAGCTGTAGCAGGAGCTGTTCTCTTTCGTTTTGGACCAAGCTTCATGATGTATTGATAGAATTTGGCTGTTGGCCAAGACTTATAGCTAATTGGCATGCTGGTTAATTAGGAAGAACACAACAACTTGTGTTATTAAATGGTGTTATGTCAGGTTTAATGGCTTTGTGAGTGAGGTTATCTCTCAGATCAGTTTTTGAATCTTCACTGCACAGAGTTGTTATGAGAGACTCGCTTGAGATAAGCCTAAGCTTCAGTCACGCATTGGGTAAAACATGAGGAAGGCCGCCTACCATTTTCTCTTTGGCTTGAGGGTCATCAGGCAATTTAGGCTTTGACCTGTTGCCTGCTATGTCTGCTTCTTTTTCCTCAGGTGGATGATATGGACCAATTCAACTTAGTCATGAATACATTTCACATTTTAAAAATCTGCAAAACTTTCTCGTGCATGATTAATGCTGAAAATTGGCACTTGGGCATCACAGGGGACACCTTCACAGCTTTGAATTAGGTTTTCATTTTATCAAGCAGCACACATGCCCTCGCTCCCCTAGAGCATCTTAGAAGATGTTCTTTAGAGGCTGTATTTATTGAAAAAAATATAGAGCCAGGAGCCAGATTTTAATTCTATTAACTGCCTTATGCAATGGATGTTCAAAAGAGAAATATTGATTAAGTGTATCTATAAAAGGTAGAAATTTGCAGGCTAATGTTTTCTAAGCAATATCTATTCTAAATATTCTTTACTCCTGGGACTTAGCTATTAATTTCGATTGGAGGCCCATTTTGTATTTCCCATTTGCCCATGTGGTTGGTTTATAAACAGTTTGTTATAGAAGGTATATGTCTTGTTTTTAAATAAGATTGTGGTATTATTATTGCCCATGGCAATCTCCTGCCTAATTTAATAATTCACATGGTACAGTTTCTTTAATTGAATTGTGTGAGCTGTAGACAATGGGAAAGGCTCACAGCTACCTGTTGTTCCAGAGCCCTGCCCACTGCCTCCAAGCAGGAAGCTGAAGTTTACAGAGGGATCACTCGGTAAACAAGAATTTAAGGAAACACACACAGAGGCCAACGGGGACTGCTAAAAGCTTGGGTAATGTAATAATGTCACACATAGCTCTGGGTGTACAAACTGCAGAGTTATGCAAGTAATTAATAGTGTCTTGCCAAGAGAGTCAGTAAGCTTTTCAAAAGGAATCTTTCTTTGTGTCTTTTGATATTTAAAGAGCTGTAATTACAATGGCAGAGCTTGAATTCTTTTTTCCCCCTCATGCTCTTATACACATTAATTTATGGACCAATCCAGTATTACAGACAAGCTAATGAAAGAACTACGCACTCTCTTTATCATTTTTTTTTTACAGTTTCAGTTGTGTGGATGAATGTAAAGTAGTTAATGCTATAAATAAGTATAATGATGTATCTCTTCTCTCAATTGCCAGTTGTTGATGCTGTAGTCTTACACAATAGAAGAAAAGAATTGAATTTAAATCTCTACTCATCTTGCTTTTTTCCTCTCTTGTGCACCAGTTAAGAAATTTAAATGCTTCTGCCATTAGAAGTTATTAAAAAAGACTCAAGATGGATTTTTCCCCTCCTCTTTATTTTTAGAGTAGAAAAAATTATGTAACTTGGGTATTCAGCTTAAGATTTATTTATTTTAAGGTTTAGCATCTTACTCCTCAGTTCAATTTTCTTTGTATTGGCTAAGGGTGGGAAGGTACAACCTGTGACAAATCCAAGTGGATCCCTGGTCTTCAGTACACTACATGGTGGGAGACACCAGCAGTGAGCCTTCAAATGTTCCCAAAGTTAGTTCAGCTTCTCAGACAGTACTTGATAGTGTCGAGTATCAGTAGATATGAATATACTCCCTGAGATTTTGTGTGTGTGTGTGTGTGTGTGTGTGTGTGTGGCCAGCTTAGTCCACCCTGGGGTCAGAGCTGGCATGCATGTAGTGCCAGGTATTGAACTGCAGTTCCTGTGCTTTGCCTAAGCTTTCCTAAGCAGGTGCTTTAGACTGCTGAGCTATCTGGCCAGCTCTCCCTGAGATATTTGAATGTTCCTTTTAAGAGTTTGAAATGGATTTTGCTTTTCTTGTAAACAGGCCAATTTTATTTTATATATCTACAGGTATAAAGTTTATTAGACCATTTTTGTCTAATAGCCTGCTGAGAAGAATAAGGACAGGCTAACTTAGTCCATTCATTTTTACTACAACAAAATACCCTAGGCTGGGTAATGTATGAAAAAGTTTAATTAGCTCAGGGTTTTGGAGGCTGAAAGTCAGATCAGGTGACTCCGTGGCCTGTGGTGAGGAGCATCCAGTGGTAGGAGCACCAGGGAGAAAGACCAGAGGAGGCTGGAAGATAGAGCGAAGAAGCTAGAGGAAGGTGCCTGAGTCGCTTTTTTGTCACTGAGACACAATACCTGACACTCACAAATGAAAGAAGTGTACTTTGGCTCACAGTTTCCAAAGTCTCAGTGCTTTCAGTTGGTGGGCACCAGCTGGAAGGGCTTTCTGGGAGGACAGCTGCTCAAGGCATGGGAGGTGGGAAGCAGGGCACGAGGGACAGCTGGGCCACATGCACCCAGCCTGCACCTGCAGTGACCTGCCACCTGTCATCCCTATCCGGTGCCTGCATGAGCCAGCGCTCTGCTCGAAGTCCGGGAGTTCGTGAGGCTTTGCGAGTGCCTTCCAGATCCAAACCAAAACCAAGGTCCAGAATTGCTCTTTTATGACAACCTTTTTTGAGAAGAATTGCCTTAATTTCTTCTGAGTATAGCACTTGCAGTGACCGATTAGATTCCTCCCCTAAAGGTCCTATCACCTTTACTTCAGCACATGGACTCCATGCAAATGGAGCAGCATGAGGCAGAGACCAGCCAGCACCACCAGGCTTATGGTGTGGAATCTACTGTACCTGAGTGCAGACAGGCAGAGGGCCAAAAAGCCATCTGTCAGAAGCTAAGAGAGTGGGCTTTTTTTATGGGCTTGAAAGAAGGCAAGGGATAGGAAGTGGAATCATCTTAGTAAAAATCAGTGGTCAGAATTCTTTGGATGTCTCATGCCTCAGTGCACAAAGGCATTGAAATGTTTTGGTGTCTTCAGATGTTCAGTGTATGGGAGATTCCGTGCTCCATCTTATCTCTTTATGACATCCTGAGTTTGCTGAGGGCACTGGTGCTACACTGAGAACCATGCCTAGATTGTGTAGCACTTAGTTCTTGGGACTTAATAACATAGTACATAATACCAACATCATGAATGCTAATTGTCTTATTCTACTTATGTGTTCCCTCCATGACTTTAGAAGTTCAGTAGACCTGTAATTCATTGTCTACTTCAATGACATCTGTCAGTTTAGCTGGGTCAACTGAAATAGTCATTCTGATGATTTCTCAGTTTGTTGACTTTTTTTTTTTGCAGAACCAGGGATTGAACTCAGGCCCTTGCGCTTGCCAAGGAAGTGCTTATTCCACTGAGCTATCTCCTCTGCCCTTGTTGACTCTTTTAAACCAATTTTCTTGAGGTTAAAGGCCTTGTATGTTTAATTTTCTCTTTATAAAGTGCCTGGGAGAACATCATACAAAATGTTGAGAGTGTATGAAGTTCACTGAACTCCAGTCAAAATATACAATCCTTTTAAATAACCAACATTTTCTGCCATAATCCTGACACTGCGTTTTGCAAGTCACTTACTTTAGGCACTAATTCCAAAAGGCAGTCATTGAACCTAACCCATATGAACAACGAGAAGACTTTTTTTTTTTTCGAGAAAAATAGAACCCACACCACAGATGCAATTCAATGCATGTTTAACTTAAACATAATGTTGTAGACAACAGTTATAAATGATGTCCTATTCTAAGGGCATGAGCTTATTTTTTTCTTCTTTTTTTTTTGTATTTAGGACAGGTTATACAGGGTGTACAGGATGTACAGGGTCTCACTGCATAGATCGGACTCATAGTGATCCTCATGTTTACAGCCTCCTGAGCGCTGGGATTACAGGCACGCGCCACCAGGCCAATTTCAATTGCCTGCTTGCAGGTCCTGGGATTGAACACTGAGCCCCTGTGTCTGCCTAAGCAGGTGCTTTAATCCTCTGAGCTATTTGGCTGGCCTGGCATGAGCCTTTTATTGACACTATCAGGAGGCTGTGTTTGGTTGTATTTTGGGCATTGTTTACTGAGGGGCTATGCTATTTCAAATTTGGGCAAGGAGGGTTTGAAAAGTTTCCCTTTCACACAAAATCTTTAAAATTTTTAGATTATTTTACAACTTAAGAACTCTTTCATGAAGAAACACTGCTTTTCAAATCACATCACTTTATGGTCATCTTAAGATTCTTCGCCTGTATTGATAAAGGACTGTTTTATAGCCGGCTAATGTGTTGAAGAAAACCCTAGCATTATGAAACTTTATCTTTAACCGGGATTAACAAATAAAGGCACAAATAGCTAAATTTTGTTTTAAATAGTCTCACATGGTGACTAATTAACAGTCCTGTTAACATGAAATAAATAGATTTTTAAATAGGTCTTAAAGAAATGGAATTCTGTATTTATGGGCCTTCTCAGAATGATCTTCAAGGAGATATTGTATTGACGGCAGAGAAATGCTATATGTGTTGTACCCATTTGCTGAAGCTTCAAACTCTAAGTGCTCTATTTCCTTAGTATTTGTCACTGCTATGTTTTATCTGCCACCTGTACGGTACACTTTTCTCCAGAACTAGAGGTTGAACCCAGTGTCTATGCACTGAACTAAATTTCCGACTCTCTGTCTCTGTCTCTCTCTCTCTCCCTCCCTCTCTTAGGTCTTGTTAAGCTTTTAACTTAATCAAATTTGCTCAACATTTCATTTCCGTTGCCTCAGCCTCCCAGATAGCTGGAGTTATAGGTATGTAGCACCTTTCCTATGATTTATATATTTTTAAAATAATTTTATTGAGAAACAAAGAGCAATGAGACAGTTTCAAAACAGATTAGGACAGTTTCAATAACTAATACATTGCATTTTGTTTGTTGTCTTCTTAGTGGTTGTTCATTGTACAGATGATATCCTGTACACAGGATGCAGACGTGATATCCTGTCCACAAACATTATTAGTACAAATCTTTTTATTCATTGAATTAAGAGAAAGTAGCTGTATATCTATCCTAACTATTTTGAATATACAGATACAAAATGGTCCTTCATCTGTATCCCTGTTTTTTGTTTAGTTTTGTCAGAGATGGGAATTCCATTGTCATTTAAGTATTGTAGGAGCATGAATTTGGCAAAATATTCCCATATAGTCCAGTAGTCCATAATAGTAGTGGGTTATCCATAGGACTGGCAATGTCAGAAGTTGTTGACTTGAGCCTTTTACTCAAGTAAAAGTATAGCTTTACTTTTATACTTTTCTACTGGATGGCTAAGACCAAGATAAAGCAAGACCCATATAACAAGAAATGTAACTTCTGTATCTGAAGAGGTCAGTCAAATCCCCTCAGGATTTATTCTGAAACCCTGTACTGCACTTTGCAGATCCTTTGTCAGTGTCAGCCATGTGGATGAGTCACAGCCATTGCTTGACTAATTCGCTGTCTGTAAAAGCCAAAGAGAATGTTTTCTCTCCATAGGCACATTCTACAGCATTGATCACTTTCCTCTGTGGCCCCATAGTCTCCTTGATCAGAAAATTTGGGACACAACTGAGTTACATGATGTTACATCATGTAACTAAGTTACATATTTTTGAAATTGTTAGTAAGCTTAATACAGGGTGTGATTCTCAATTTATGGGAATGCTTTGGCTGAGTCTATGTTCAGTGCAAAAGAATGAAGACATTGGTTTTTCTTCAATGTTCTTTTTCAGTGACATGCACTGAAGTGCTAATGCCAGTGTCTGCTCCCTGAGATTCATTGTGATCTGTGGAAGAGAAGGTTGTTTTTCTATTTATTTTCATTTCATTTTTTCTTTCCTTTCATTTCCTTTCCTGTAGGGCAGGGCCTACAGGGTGTTCAGGGTCTCACTACTAGATCAGACTTGTAGTGATCCACCTGGTTACAGTGCCCCCAAGAGATGGGATTACAGGCACACACCACCATGCCCAATCTCAAATGCTGTCTCAGTGCACCCTGGGGGCAGGGCTGGCATGGCAGGCCTAGAGATTAAACCCTTGACCCCTGCACCTGCATGCAGGTGTTTTAATCCACTGAGCTATTTGTCCAGCCCCCAGTTTTCTATTTGTTTACTTTTGTTTTATAAGAAAATACAGATTAGTAGTAGAAAAGAAAATATAGAAATGATACAGAACTTCAGTAAACAAAATAAATACGAATTCAGTAGTGTTTGTTGTATTGCATAGTGTTGCTTTCCCATTAGTTGTTCAAATTACCAGATACAGGCATGCTAAATTGGAAAAAGAAAGAAAAAAGTTATAAGAAGTTAAGAAGAGAGAAAAATGAAGAAGAAAAGAAAACAAGCAGAAGTCCACAGTATGATTTTCCAAACCATCCTGCTTACATGCATGGATATATCTCTTTCTCCAACTCCCTCTCTTGTAAGAAGATTCCTTTATATATAGCTTTTTTTAAGGAACAGAATAAATCAATTTGTAGATTGAATATTACACCTAAAATTCTCTTCAGCAGTGAAGAAAACACCAGCTCTTTGGGATTTCCACTCTTGACTTCTCCAGAAGTAGTCTTACTGTAATCATCTAGCTTTTTACTGTTTTATAGTCTTATGACCACTGTGGTGTGTGCTATGGGTAGATTGTAGCAGTATAGCGGTTCTTTTTGATAAATTGGCATTTTTCTGTTAATTTATATTGTTTTGAAAGAACAGTAATTTTTATTAATTTATTTTTTTGAGACAGGATCTCCCCATGTAGTTCAGGCAGGCCTTGCAGTCACTATGTAGCCCACGCTAGCCTTGAACTCGTGGGGATCCTTCTGACTCATTCTCCTGAATGCTAGGATTATAGGTGTTTGTGCCACCATGCCAGGGACAACGGTACTATTCTAGGTGTGAACTGCACATTATACTGAAAATTAGGTAAAGGTTCCATTCGGTTTCTAATTACCTTTCTAATTACATTCTGAATGTGTGATTTGTTTTTCTCTCTTCAGATATCGAATTAAATCTTTGCTTTTGGTTGTAAAAGTTGTCAGACCATTTGGATTTGTGCCTAGGTACACACACACACACACACACACATACAAACACACACACACACACACACACACATATGGGAAAAAGACAGACTGTAAAATCTTGTTGACTTTGGTTCTATGATATCATACATGGAATGAAATAGGCAAGTAGTACGCAATTGATTTTTAGAAAAGCAGCATAACATTCTTTGAGTATTTGAGCTCAAATATTCAATACATACTCAATAAGATAAAAATTCCATTAGAATGATAGGCATACAGATTTTTGGAACACAGCCTTTATTTAAACTAAATACAGGCCGGGCGTGGTGGTGCATGCCTGTAATCCCAGCACTCGGGAGGCTGAGGCAGGAGGACTGTTGTGAGTTCAAGACCAGCTTGAGCTACAAAGTGAGCTTAAGGCCATCCTGAACTGCATAGGGAGACCCTGTCTCAAAAAGACATAAAATAAAATAAAATAAATACTGTACTGTATCAATCTTCATGATGCCTATAATTAAATTATAGTTTTACAAGTGATCTTAGATTTTCATAGCTTTTTGTTTAATGGGAAGTAAGTTTTTTAAAGTTGGAAAAATCTGGTAACTGGTATATGAAATTCTGAACAAGGTTAGAAGCAATCAATT
>PVKA01039948.1:0-19110 GCA_004027165.1 Ctenomys sociabilis
AAAAAAAAAAAAAAAAAAAAAAAAAAAAAATACAGTAAAAATTAATTTAAAAATTATTATAAAGACATGTTGCCATTGATCTCCATCTCAATGTATTCCCATTCACATCCAGCATGCCACTTTCTGTAGCAGTTCCAGAAGTCATCTTTTCAATCTTCAGCTACACTGTCCCAACTGCCTCAGTGCCCTGCATGAATTCAAAACATGTGTCTGATAGTCATGAGTTTGGGGAAGAGCTAGAAGCTGCACAGTGCCAGATCTAGTAAATAAGATCAATGAGGACATACCACAATGTTTTTATTTAACAGAAATTGCTGTAAGTAGTTGTCCAGTGAGATGTGGTTAAAAAATACGGTGAATGTTTAAATTTAAAAAATAATTACAATGAAAGACAGATTGCCATTAATTCCCCTCAGAGTGCTTAAAATACACCCCTTCAGTTCAAACACACTTATCCCATCCTTTTGCCAGTGTCTTGTACTTTTTTTTTTAATTGAAACATTTATCATAGTTGTCAGTCACTGCTTGTGATCCAAGTAGACCACCATATGACCATGAGTGGTCTATTTGGATCATATGGTAAATCTATTCTTAGTTTCTCAGGAATTTCCATAGTGTTTTCCATAGTGGCTGTACTAATTTACATTCCCACCAGTGTTTCTGTTTCTTTGTCTCCATACCCTCACTAGCATTTGAAATTTTTTTCAATAATAGCCATTCTAACTGGGTAAAACGGAATCTCCTTGTAATTATGATTTGTATTTCCCTCATGGGTAAAGACATTGAGCATTTTTCATATACTGGCCATTTGGTTTCTTCTTTTGTGATGTGTATGCTCAGATCATTTCCCATTTTTGATTGGATTACTGTTCTTTTGTTAGCATTTTTTGGTTCTTTATGTATTAATCCTCTGTCAGATGCCTGGCAAAGATTTTCTCCTTTTCTGTAAGTTGTCTCTCACTTCCCTGCTTATTTTGCTTTACAGAAACTTTAATTTGATGTAATCCCATTTGTCAGTCCTTGCTTTTGTTTGCTGAATTATTAGAGTCCTATTCAGGAAATTGTTGCCTATGCCAATCTCTTGAAGTATTTCCCCTATGTTATTCTTTAGTAGTTAAAAGTTTCAGGTCTTCCATTAAGATCTTTGATGTATTTTGAGTTGATTTGTGTGCAAAGTGAAAGAAGTGTAATTTCTACATATGGATACCCCTTCTTCCCAGGACCATTTGTTTAAGAGGCTATCACTTCTTCAATTTATGTTTTCTTATTTTTCTTGTTGTCTTTGTCTTTTTGAGATAGGGTTTTGCTGTGCAGTTCAAGCTGGCCTTGAATTCATTTTGTAGCCAGGCTAGTCTTAAACTCACAGCCATCCTCCTGCCTCAACCTCCCAGGTGCTGGGAGTATAGGCATGTGCCATCACACCCAATTTAAATTTTTTGTACCCTTGCTAAGACTCATACAGTTGTGGGTGTATGAGTTTATTTTGGGGTCCTTATTCTATTCCATTGGGCTGCATACCTGTTTTCACGACAGTTCCATGCTTTTTGTTACTATGGTCAATAACATGTTTTGAAACCTGGTATTGTAATGCCTCTGGCATTGCTCTCTTTGGTCAGAATTGCTTTAGGTATTTGGGGTTGTTTGTGTTTCTGTATAAATTTTAGGCTTGCTTTCTCTAGTTCTATAGAGATTAGCACTGCTGTTTTGATAGGAATTGAATCGAATCTATAGATTGCTTGTGGTAGTGTGGTATTTTAATAATATTAAATTCTCAGTCTGTGAACACAGGAGATCATCCAATTTCTCTCACACAGTTTTCATTGTGGAGGTCTTTTGTTGCTCTTTTGTAGTCTTAGGTATTTCTTTTTCTTTTCTTTCTTTCTTTTTTTTTGACAGAACCAGGGATTGAACTGAGGCCCTTGCACTTGCCAGGGAAGCACTTTTTCCACTGAGCCATCTCCCCAGCCTCACTTTTTTTTTTTGAGGCTTTTGTGAATGGAGCTATTTTTCTGATTTCTTTCTCTCAGCTCATTATTTGTACATAGAAAACTTATTTTTTGTATGTTGATTTTGTTTCCTCTACTTTTCTGAATTTATCAGTTCTGAGAATATCTTAGTGAAGTATTAGAGGTTTCCAAGTGTAGAATCCTATCTTCTGCAAATGTCCTCTTTAACTATTTGTTTCCCTTCATTTCTTTTCCCAAGTGCTGTACTGAATCTAAGTGACAAGAGTGGACACCCTTGTCTTGTTCATGCTTTTTCTTATTTTTCCCCACTCAGCCTGACCCTGTTCAATGTAATGTTAGCTATAGGTTTATCACATAAAGGCTTTATTATAGTAAAGTATGATCCTTCTGTACATAATTTATTCAAGGCTTTTATTACTCATGGATGTTGAATTTTGTTAGATGTTTTTTCTGCATCTTTATGATTACTATGTGCCTTTTTTTCTCTTGATTCTACTTATGTATGGTAGTATGCATATTGATTTACATATATTGAACCTTTCTTGTATGCATGTCATGCACCCAAGTTGATCATTGTACATGACCTTTTTAATGTCTGTTGAATTCAATTTGCCATTTTTTTTTGAGGATTTTTATAACTGTCCATCAAGGAGAGAGACAGGCAGATAGACACCAATCTTATCAGGTTTTGGAGGTAAGGTAATAATGGCTTCATAGAATGAAGAATGAGTTTGGAAGACTTCCTTTCCTTTCTATATTAGGTAATAGTTTGAACAATATTGGTATTTTCTTAAAAAGCCTTGTAAAAATTTGGCCAGTCCTGGGGTGTTTTGGTGTTATTGGTCCATGTAGGATTTTTGTATCCTCTTTGTTCAATTTTGGTAGATCATATGTGCCCAGAAATTTCTTTTCTTCTAGATTTTCCAGTTTATTGTCATGTAGTTTTAAAACTATTCCACTGAAATATGTGAATTTCAGTGGTATCTGTTGTAACAACCTGCTTTTTGGCTTTTTGTGAGCTCGGGGGTGTGTAGGGGTGGTTTTTTTTTGCTTTTTTTGTTTGTTTTTATTACAGCCTCCTAAGATCTGGGATTACAGGTGCATGCCTGTAGTGTTTCTGGCATCTTTTTTTTTTTTTTTTTTTTGCATTTTTAAATCCTTTTTTTCTTAGCTTTACCTAAGTTTGATTTTTTTTTTTCTGTCTTTTTGAAGTACCAACTGTTTCATTGAATCTTTTGTTGCTATTTTAGTCTCTATTTCATTCATTTTAATTCTGATGTTTATTATTTCCTTCTATTAAGTTTAGGTTTGGTTTGTTCTTGCTTTTTTTGAAACCTTGAAATGCATCATTAGGTTGTGCTTTTATAGTATCTATGATTTGTTTTAGAGCTATCTCTGTTATCTCAAGTCTGGAATATTATACTTCCATTTTCATTTCACCCTAACAATTTTTAAGTTTCTCTCGTGATTTCTCCAGTGATGCACTGATTGTTCAAGTTGTTCTATCTCCCCATGTTTGTACAGATTGTATAGTTTCTCTTACTGTTGATATCTAGTATTCTTTGGTTGTGATCTGATAAGATGCAAAAAATTATTTCAGTTTTTTATGTTTGTTCTGACTTGCTTCACAGCCTAAAATTTTAAAGAAAATTCCATGAGCGGCTAAAAAGAGCATGTATTCTCTGGTTGTGGAATGGAACATTCTGTAGATGTCTGTTAAGTCTATGTGTTCACCGATGCTTTCTATTTGTTTGTTTGGAAGACCTTGTTCCTGATGAGAATAGATTATTGAATTAATTCTCTATATTGTATTGCAACCTATCTTATCTCTTTGTGTCAAATAATGTTTTTTATAGGAAATTGGGTACACCAGTGTTCAGTGTATACGGTAGTTGTATTTTCTTGGTGGGTTGTTCTCTTTATCAATATGTAGCAACATTCTTTGTCACTTCTTACTGGTCTTGGCTTAAAGTTTGTTTTTCTGGATAGAAGTACATCCACTCCAGCTTTAGATTCCATTTGCTTGGAATGTAATTTCCGATCGTTTCACTTACAATCTGAATATGTTTTTGCTGGTGGAAGGAGTATGCTGGAAGGACATTGTTTGGTCTTGTTGTTAATTGAGTCAGATTATCTGCAGCCATTAATTGGAGAATTAAGATTATTTATGTGTTGAGTTATTATTGAAAGGTATATACTTGTTCCTTAATTTTATTGGTTTTCTTTTGGTTGTTTTCAGTATTCTGCTTATTTTTTTCCACTCTTTTGTCTTAGGTGTTTGAAGGCCTACTGTATTAGCAATGTTTAATTCTTTCCGATTTTCATTTATCTATTCTTGTAGTAAGATTTATTCTTCCCCAACTTCTTGTGCTTGCTTATGTTCCTCCTCCTACAAGTGGACCTTCTGCAATGCTTGGTTTAGGGGCCATGAATTCTCCTCATGGCGCTTGCCTTGGAAGGTCTTTATTTCTCCTTTTATTCTGAAGGATTAGTTTGCTGGATATAGTAATCCAGGTTGGCAGTTGTGTCCTTTCAGGACTTGAGATACTTTATTTCAAATATTCGGTTCTCTCATCAACTTTAGATTTCTTTTTTATTGAATTGTCCATTCATATCTGCATTGTCTTCCCTAATTCATTCAGCTGTTTACTTATCACTTCTTGGAATTTATTTATTTTTCAAAATTTTAGAAAAAAACTAATAAAAACTTACTTCTTGCAATTTATTGAGCTTTTAAGAAAATCATTCTTTTCAGTTCTTTGCCCAGCTGAATATCTTTGGAATCAGTTGCTACAGAGTTAGGAACCATAGGAAGTGTTTTGGTTCTTTTTTTCTCCTCATATTTCTTTTTTTTTTTTTTTTTTCAATTAATCATTTATTTACTTATTTATTTGGTATAGGGTCTTACTACACAACTCAGACTCATAGCGATCCTCCTGTTGCAGCCTCCCCATTGCTGGGATTATAGGCATGCACCACCACACCTGGGTTTCAGGGCAGGCAAGGCATGTGGTACCTGGAATTGAATCCAGGTCCTTGCACTTGCCAGACAACACTTAGACCACTGAGCTATCTCCCCAACCTCCCCTCATATTTCTTGTGTTTCTATAAAGAGATCTGTGTGTTCATTGGGGTGGATATGTCTTGTATTTTTATATGAGGGCTTTCTCTTTTTTTAGGTTATTCCATTGCTCTGTATTTGTGCAGTGTATGAATGACCATAGAATAGGAACTTTTAAAGGTATTAGATGCATTATTGAATAATTGAAGTACTCATGAGACATGAGCCCATAGATCATAAAAGTACTCAACTTTTAAATATGACTAAATATAACTGAGCTAACCAGATAAGAACTGAAATGATATATCCAAGTCCCCTCATCACATTTTAGGAAACATGTGTCCAAAATACCAGATGTCACAAAATCTAGAAACTACTTTCCTAGAGGACTTATTAATGCATAGAATTGTTAGTCGGGTGTGGTGGTACACATCTGTAACCCCAGCACTTAGGGGGCTAAGGCAGGAAAATTGTTGAGAGTTCAAGACCAGCCTGGGGTATAAAGCGAGTTCAAGGTCACTATAAAATAATATAAATAATATACATTAATATTAAATATATAAATATATATTTATCTTTTTGGACAGTATTTTTATGATCTATGGCTCATGCCCCCCAAATAATACTGCTACTGTGTTGATGAAAGAAGGTAGACTTTTATGGAGTGGGGCAGATGGCTCAGTGGAAGAAGCGCTTCCCTGGCAAGCACAAGGCCTGAGTTCAATCCCCGGTTCTGCCAAGAAAAAGAAGGTAGACTTTCAAATAATTATATAAAGAATTTAATAAGTGGAATCATCCTATACTTTAGCCATAAAACTGATTCTCTCACAAGTTTCCATGTCACTGAAGTATTCAGTGAAAGAAACTGTCCCACCATGAGGGATATTATACAAAAGAAAGGAACTACAAGAGGGATTACTTGACCTCTTTTTTTTAATGTAGTGCAGTATCTTGCTGGCAGCTCTCCTGTCTCAGCCTCCCCAGTGCTGGGATTATAGGTGTGTGTCACCATGCCTGGTTTTGAGGTAGGCACAGCAAGCTCAGAGTCCAGGGACAGCAGGGCATGCAGTACCAGGGATCGAACTCAGCTCCTTATGCTTGTCAGGCAGAGTTTAGACTGCTGAGCTGTCTTTTGACTTCTTGCGAGTCAAAGTTTTGTTATTATAAAGCATTTGTGGGGCTGGGGAGATGGCTCAGTGGAATAAGTACTTCCCTGGCAAGTGTAAGGGCCTGAGTTCAATCCCCAGTTCCTCAAAAAATAAAACATTTTTTTCCCCTTTACCTTTCTCCCTTCATCCTTTGTTTCTTCCTGTTTATTAAAAACTCTTAGCAGTATCATAATAATGTGAACCTTTAAATTTAAGGGTTAGGGTTAGGGTACCTACCTAACCAGAATCACTTATTGAAAAGGCTTTTCTTTCCCAATTGACTGACGTAGGTGTTGATGACTATTGAGAACTGAGTGTGCTTATTATGCATATGTGCACTTATATGTCTACCTCTGCACTTCCTGCTTTGCCATTGATCTGTTTGTCATGTTTCAATGCTATACTTTTAAAGTTATTATAGATTTATAATTTGGATTATTATAATAATGAATTAGAGTAATGAATTTTGATGCTTTAATATGTAAAATTTTGTTTTTCTTTATCAAGATTATTCTGGCTATTTAATATTGGTATTTCTATGTGAGTTTTAGGACTGGCTGGCTAGTTTCATTCTAAAATCCTGCTCATACTTTCATTGGGATTGCTTTGAATCTATATACTTTTTGAACAGGTGTCTATTGAGCCTTCCAATCCATGAATATCACCTGACTCTCCATTTACTTAGGCCTTAACTTTTTCTAACAGTGTTTTATAGCTTATATTGTTGAGGATTTTGCACACCTAATTATTTAATACATTTTTGATACTTCTATACTTTTTACTTTTCTGCTATTAATGTTTAGGAAAACATTGCTTTTCACATGCTGATTTTATATCAACAAATTTATTAAATTCACTTTTATTCTAATTAGTTTTTAAATAGATTTTATAGTTTTCTATGTGCACAATCATGTCATCTGCAAATCTTTTCAAATCTTTTTGCCCTTTTTTCCCTGTTTTGGCTCATAGTTAAGGTGTCCTCACAAAGCCTCTGAGGGGCTTTTTGATTGACTAGGTCATGGGCATGTGATACTGGATTAGTCCACTAAAACTGCAACAGCATAGTTGTGTGAGACTGCTGTGATACCACTGTAGCATAGTTCTGGGTATGGATGGTAGACTTAATGAAAGAAGACTTCCGGGGATGAGTGAAGTCTTAGCAGGATCATTTATTGGTACTGCTACGATTTATTTAGTAAAAAAAACGTGCTGGACACAATTGTAGGCCGCAGAAATGTCATCAAGTTACAGAAGAAAAGAGAGCCCAGCAAACTTATTGTCATTCAAATATAAAGTAAATAAGTAGTTATATAGTCTGGCTACAGTACGAAGGGAAAGAAGGGTGGACCTATTGCTTCCTGCCCACCATGCCCTCTGCCGTACCACCCTCCCTTGGAGCCAGCCAACTGTAGATTGAGCCCTCTACAGATTATGAGCTAAAGTAAACCTTTTCCATGGTCTAGGTATCTTGTCCCAGAAACAAGAATGTATCTAAGATATTCTCTTAATGTATAATGTATTAGCAATGTTTCTGTTACTGTGGCAAGAATATGAGATAAACAATTCATGAGGAGAAAAAACTCATTTGGCTCATAGTTGCAGAGGATCCCACCAGCGAGGAATAATTATCAATAATATCAGATTAACATTTTCTACATATATCTCTATGGCTATATAAATATAAAAGAATGGTTAGAGCTACTTTCACATAACATATATGTTATTTCAAGTGTTGTCACTTACAATAAATTCAAATGTGTTAATTTCACTAAGAAGAGCAGTATAAAAAGATGAACTTCACAAAAGAATCTTCACAAGAGATAATTACTGAAAATGGTAATTACAAAAGATTCGTCAAAGTGACATAAAACGTTGATTTTCGGTGATTTTAAAAGCTATACATTTCTGTATGTATGACATTTCCATAGCTTGCTGTGCAGGATGAAGAAACTAGTGCTTTCAACTGCTTTTCACTTTCCTTTCTCCTCCCAATTGCTCCCTAATTTTTCAGTTGCAATTGAAACATTTATATACCTTCCTGTCATGTATATATTTGCTTAGTCTCTTCAGTTTTTAAATGGATTCAGTTCTAACCATCATCTCATAGGTCATGGTCTCTGGCTTCTTCATTAGAGTTCTTTGTTTTTATTCATCTCTTGGTTGGCTAGTCTTATCATCAAGTAGTTTTCTCAAGAAATGCTCAATTCTTTTGTTCTATCAGTCACTTTGTACTTGAATGACAATAAGTTTGTTGGACTGTGCTTTTCTTCTCTAACTTGCTGACGTTTCTGTGGCCTAGAATTGTGTCCAGCAAGTTTTTTTTTTTTTTCTTTACTAATACTTGGTTTTGATTTTCCCTTTTAAAATCAAAGTACCAGTTTTCAGAGACTATACGTGAATTCTGTACCATTTCAGTCAGTGCCCTTGAGACATTACCAGGAAGAACTACCATAGTTACAGAACTGATGTAAGCTGGGGCACTGGGGGAGTAGTAATCATATGTCTTCCTTTTCCTTTCCAGAGATAATCGATGACCTTGCCAACCTTGTAGAGAACACAGATGAAAAGCTTCGCACTGAAGCCAGGCGTGTGAACTTGGTGGACAGAAAGTCAACCTCATGTGGTAAGACATGGTAGTCATTATGGATCTGCTGTTCTGATCTCTTGTTCTGAACTCTCTACTTTAAGTTTCTTGTTTGTTTAATTACTATAGGATACCTTCCTAATGTAGGCAGTATCATTTGATGCAAATTTGAAATTGCTAAAATGTGCATATATATGCACATATACATATATGTATGTACACATATATGTATATATATTACACTTAGTGTTTGGTATATGTTTGCACTGAGCAAATTTTAGCTATTAGTATTATATATAAAGTAGGAAGACTCTTCACAATCCAGCTCTCTCAATTTGCTATCAGTCAAGTTTGCTTGTTGTGAATATATTCATAGACATGTTTGTATGTTTTTGCATTTACAACATGGTAGTCCTGAGCACATGTCATTCATGAAGTCTTAACATATGCAGAATGTTTCTTGAACTGTTGCTGATTTTTTAATACCCAATGTTTAGTATTTATATCCAGAAAAGTTCAGTTTAGTTAGTAGAGCCTATTCACAGGCAAAAGTCAGAATGTTCTATAATCTGGGAGGAACAGGCAAGTAAGTTTTAGGCCCACTCCAACTAGAAAATATAGTAAGAGACCACATTAAACTGGTATCCAAAAGAGGAAAAATAAAGGAAATAATAATACTGTACCTGGTAAGCTGGGGTCACAGAAAGCCCTTCGCGTGCATTTGCAATCTGGACATACTTGTGTATATACAGAGTAACCCAGGAAACCATGAACCTTGAATTTGGTTTCAGACACACTCATCTAATACAGTTCTAATTGCTTGTCAAAACCAAGTGTAGTGCCACTGTAAGGGAAAGTGCATATATCCTAGGTCTTTGAAGAGTAACCAAATTATACTTCCAAGGGCAGTGCTCAGCACTTGGTTAAAGATCAGCTGGTACATAGAAACAGTATTGCATGAGCAAAAACTGGCACCAGATCATGGAAACCTCTGTGTAGACTGCAGTATTAGAACTACCAGACATAAAATCTGGGCCTGGTGGCACATGCCTGTGCTGGGGAGGCCGAGGCAGAAGGCTCACAGTGAGTTCAAGGCCAGTCTGAACTAAACTAGGAGACTGTCTCAAAAGGCTGAAAATAAAAAAACAAAAACTTAAGGACTATTGAGATAGCTCAGTAGGATAAGTGCTTGCCTGGCAAGCTCAAGGTCCTGAGTTCAATCCCCAGTTCTGCCAAAATGAATAAATAAATACCAAAAGAAGTAGTTTGTTTGTATTTATTTGTTTGTTCATTTATTTATTTTTGGCAGTACCAGGGATTAAACTCAGGACCTTGCACTTGCCTGGCAAGCTTGATTGCATTTGTTCATGACCCTGTATGACTGGTAACTGTGAGGACTTAAGGTGCACACAGCAGCCAGCACATTGTCATTCTCCTCCAAGGCATGCGAAAAAAAATAGGTTGTGAACCATGAAATGGCCTTTTGTTTCTCTGGCCTTCTGTGATGACCTGGCATATCAGTCATAGATGCTTGAGCAGTGAGGGAATTTCTAGTTATAAATACAGACTAAATTGCAGGGGGGCCACACAGGAGAAGGGCCCGATGGTGAATTTGCTTGTTCTGTTGCTAACAAAGGATTCAAGCACCTCTTTGTGGACCTTTTACTCCAAAGTCTGGGCTTTAAAATTTATACTGAGATCTGTGTGTGTATGTGTGTGCATGTGCGTGTGTGTGTGTGAGTGTGCACACACTCACGTGTGCTTTTCCCTCCCTTCTCTCACTTGCACCCCAAGGATAGTATCAAGTAGAAAACATCAATTTTTTTTTTCTAGATTCTAAAGGCAAATTAGACTGATATGTTCCCCCTGGTACCTTGATGTATTTAGAAATCTGTTTCTTGTATTAAGGCCATTTACATAAAAGTGGGATCTTTGTAATTGCAGTTTAAATATTCAGTGTGCCTGGTCCTCATTAGAATTCAAAATAGAGCCTTGTCTGAGTCTGACAGAGGGAGCCGATTGTGAAAGCCCAGACTAAGAATTCTGAATGACTCCAGTTGAGGGACAGTCTTGCTTCGTGGCATATTGACTATTACGTAATGTTGTCTCAGCACATCTTTTGTGATTTTAGCAATGTTCTGTGATGTGGCTGGAGATCAGCCCAGCTGACCTTGCACAAACGTTCTGTCAGCCTAGAACCCCTGGGTCTGCCTCCAGCTCTCCTGGTAGTGTAGCAAGACAGTGGATGAAAGCCACCTATCCTGCACAGGCTGGCAGACCTGAGTGTCAGTTTCCTTCTTCATAAAATGAAGACTGAAATTAAAGGTTGAGCATGCCTAGTCCAAAAAGTATGAAATGCTCCAAAATTTGAGCCTTTTTTTTTCCTTTTTTTTTTTTTTTTTGTACCACAAATTTAACTCAGGCTCATATGCTTGCCAGACAGGCACTTGTGCTGCTGAGCTATATCCCTGGCCAATTTGAACTTTTTAACTGATGAAATGAGGCCACTAACAAGAACTTCCATACTTGATTTCATGTGATGGTTGCAGTCAGAGTGCAAGTGCACTAGAAGTATTGTGTAAAATTACCTTTGAGTTACATATATAATCCATTAATGAATTTCATGGTATGATAATGCTGCATTGTATGCAGAGCTTTTTTTCTATGTTTAAGTTTTGTTTTGTTTTGTTTTGTTTTGTTTTGTTTTGTTTTGTTTTGTTTTCTCTTAGGTAAGGTTTCAGCTAGGATACATTCAGGTGCCAGGACCAAAGAATGGCTTCAGCTGCCTTATAATCATGGGGCTCGAATTGAAGTTTATTTGAGGTTATCAGAGAAGTGACAACTGAAGGGCAGGGGACAGAGCAGTCATTGTCCTTGGATGAGAATAACCTGGGTTGGATACCAAGGTCGGACTGTCATGGGAGCTGTGGGAGGTTCTCAACATGCTAGATCCAGCCACTTGCTCCAAAAGACCAAGTAGAAGTGGTGAAGTGGAAAGGAGTTTATTCAGTGCAGCCACTCTAGGAAGGAACAAAGGACTAGCATCTTAACCCTGTCTTACAGGTACTAACAGGAGCTGCATGATTAAAGGGAAAAGACGAAAGGGTGGGGGATAAAAGGAATAAGTAGTCATGGAGGTTCTGGTCAAACTGTAGTTGATCATCATTCTTGGTCTGGCTTAATAAGGTCCTGCTGGCTCTGGGGAAGTTGTTGCTGGAGAGGGCAATTTTTGTTCCACTTGGAGTAGTTGCTCCCATTTAAGGAGACAACCTTGGTTCCCATCGTGGGGTAGTTGCTCCTGTGTGAGGGCAGCCTCCGTTCTCATCATGGGGGGTTCTGCCTGCAAGGCTTACTGCCCAGGTGAGAGATGTGGCTCATGGTGGAGCTCTTGCCTTCCATGCACAGCATGGGGTTTAATTTGAGAGAAAAAAAAAAAAAAAGACTTGCTATTCCTGGAATCCTGAAAATATCTTAGGTATTCTTATTTGGTGTCTTCAGTCTTGAAAGGATACAAGAGAAGATGGATAAATTTAGGGCAAATTTACTTTGTTCTTTTTTACCAGGTTTTAGACAGGCATTCTTTTAAGTGATTAACATGTACATCTGTGTACAGAGTTGAGCAGGAATCTGACCCAAAACTTGAAAGTACAAAGAACAATAACTGCAGAACCACATAAAGAGTCAGTGCTTTAAGCAAAAGCAACCTTTTTTTACTTCTTTCGTTCCATCTCTACTTATTGTGCACTGATGCTGTGGTATGGTAGGATGTAAGGATGAAACATCCAGTAGTTTCGGTCCTGACCTTGTGGCACCCTCAGTCTACTGGGAAGGCTGTAGGCCCAGGGTAGTGTGGGAAAGGCTTTACTGGACATTGTTGGATATTCCAAGATAAGCTCATTTTAGAAAGCTGAATAAAATGTAGTGAGCAAGTGGGAGGAGAGACCATTCTAGGCAATGAAAAATATAGATTTGAAGAAGATACCAACACTAGGCTGCTCAAACAAGAATTAGGGCCGTCTGATGAGGATACAGGGCATCCGCCTGCAAGAATTAGAAAGTACAGGTAGGCAGAGTGGAACCTGGCCATGGACAACCTAGTGTTTTTCAGGTTTCCCTTGACTCTCATTTTTTTCCCGTTCCCACTCCATGCTGAGGAGGTTACTTAGTGTCTAATCTTCTGATTTTTTTCCCCTTTTCCAAGGGCTTAGAGTTTCCAGGCTGTTTCACCTCCTGTCTTGGATGGCTTCATGGGCATACAGATCCTGTGCATCTCAGACCCAGCTTCCTCCAAATCCCCAGGCCTGTGTCTTCAGCTGCTGCCAACAGCTTCTCTTGACTGCCCATGGTGTCCTTTTACTCTGTCCTTACTTCCTTGGGGACTCATAATCAAACTCCTGAAATCAGCTTCCTTTTCCATGCTTCCTATCTTTTCCAGGCTCAATACTTCCTTATCCCTTCATGCCTTCAGTGGCCAGACAGGAATCCTTCCTCATCAAAGTAAGCAACTGTTACTATGTCCAGTGGCAAAGTTTACTGTGTCCATTTGCTTTCACAAACAGCAGATTTCTACCAAGGAGGAGCACATGCCTAGAATTGCCAGATCCTCTGCTTGTTGTTTTTTTTTTTAAGAAAAAACTGAAATCTGGATCTTAAGTGAAATCTCCCAGTATTTTAGTGGTAACAATATATTCACATTTTAAGAAATACCATGTAGGCCAAACAAAACACCTCACCATGCACAGCTTTGGGATCTCTTTTCCCATCTGTCTGGTCAGCCCCGAGGGTCTGCTTGTTCTGAGCTCTCATTACTTTCTGTTCTCCTCATTCCATTTGTTTCTTTGTCATATTTATGTAGCCATTAAAAATAATAATGAAATACCTTTGCTGGTTGAAAAAATATCTTTGGTGATTGTAATTTTGATCAGATTTCTATAAAATGTGGCCCCAGTTTGAGATTAGAATGTGAGGCATCCCTGTGCAACCATCTCCCCAGCCCTCAGTGCTGTACAAATAAACAGGATGGGTTCCTTTCCTTAAGAGTTCTTATTTTTTTAGCACATGCCTTTTAAAATTAGTTTAAATCTGTTTATCTCCCAGACATTTCTGGAATTTTTTAGAAAAATGACTTTTAATCATAGAGATAGTAGATAATAAGTAATGAAACTATTTGTGTGAAACAGCTAGGGAACTGGCTGCTGTGATCCGAGAGAATGCTGTGATGCTCCAAATGTATGTGTCAGTATTGCTCAGTAAAATTCCTGTGCTTCCCTTGGCCCCTTCAAGGCCTCACCCCATCCTGCGCTTTGTGGTTCCTCGTGAAGGTTGTGTGATGCACGTTAGGTGCTTGTGGTCAGAACGTCCTTCATATGTGACCACATCAATGGTGTCTGCCCAGATTTTGAGTTCTGAGTGTGGAAAAGCCTGTTTCTCTGCTAATAGCATTTATTTGGGAAGTGGGAATGAGAGCAGTAAGTTCAAATGTTGATGCTTCAGCTTAATCCAGGCAAAATTAAGCCTTTGAGAGAGGTGCAAAATTGGAAACCCTTTGCTTAATAGAATGTGATTGATAGGGGCTGACAGCCTCTGAGCCGTCACCATGACCACCTCAGAGACCTCCATGCTTCTGAGGGTCTGGGAGGAGGCACTGGTGTTTGTGATTATCAAGGGATCAGTAGTGATCACAAAATACAACCTTTTAAAAAAATATATTTTTACTTGGTACGGCTGGGAAGGATCAGATGTGAGATTTTTGAAGTAGTTTCTGTTCTTACTGAGTAATAATTACACTGTATGGGTTTTGATTGATGGTGTTACTGATGCACACACTTCTATACATTTTCTGATAATGTTAGTTGATCTGCTTTCTCCATTTCTATATGACCAGCACATGTGGACTGAGTTTGGAAGAATATCAGTAGTTTTAGAGAAAATACATTTGTGTACTCACAGTGTGCTTTATTGATACTGTTTGTCTGCCTGTTTGTGGGAGAAAAGGCACCCAACACTGTTTGATTTTGCTAACCCAGTCTGACCCTTCAGGAGTTCATTATTGCACTCTCAATGTTCCTCATAACATCCTGATTTTCATTTGTATTTGTAAATTGAAATAGAATGAAGACTTAGATTCTACTTATGACTATACTTACCCAAACTGGATGAATCTGGGGAGCAGAGGAAGTCACTTAATGTCTTTTCCCATGCAAAATCAATGGCTTAGGCCAAATAATCTCTGTAGTTTTATCCACTTGCCTGAAAAAATTAAATATCATTGTTCAGTGCTTGCTCTTGGTGGTTCTACCCCATCCCACCCCAAATAATCAAATAAGGATCTTTTCAGGGTGCCAGGGGCCAGGTGAGGTACCTGTGAAATCATACGTGGGATTCTTACCTTCAGTGTTATGTATTATATTGGTCAAAAAAATTTATGTACATGAATATCTTTTCTTGTCAGAACAAAATAAGAAACACAGGGAAATGTTTTGATGAAAGAGAAAGAGAAAGCTGGCGGGCTCAGTGTGTGCTAGTAGAGTAGAGTAAGGGCACCACCACTCCCATGCCTGTGTTCAGTAGGAGATGGTATGGAAACGTCTACATGCTTAAAACGGAGGGGTAGGCTTTAAAAAACAAAAGTTCCCTGAAATGGAATTTTTGGTATGGGTTTTCATGCTTTTCTTCCTTTAAAAATTATGGTTACAGAATGATTAAGTGGAGGTATGAGTAGCTCATAGGGTTATTAAAGTCTCAGTTATTCACAAAGCATTCTCTGTATGCTGTCTAGCATTTGCCACTCAGTCTTAAGATCCTCCCAAACTCCTGCCAGTTGTGGGTATGTGCTCAGAGCAGGGGATACAGGCTTGTTGTAATATTAGCTGTGGTCCCCACCATTGCTTGGAGAAACAGTAGCATTGTTAAATAAAGTTCCATAAATGCAAATAGAATTAAAGAAAAATAGTAGCTGACAAAATTTTCAACTAAGGTTTAAAATTCTGTGTATTTTTAGAAATTATCACAGTGAAAATATGACTTTCTTAGTGTCTGATTGTACAACATACCTCTCCAGCAAGGTTGGTTGTGTGTTCACAGATAAAGCCCTGTCTCTGCTCCTATCCACTGCAGATCATGCTTCCTGCTATGCCCTTGAGGAAAATGGGTCAATTGTAGACCAGTGCCTGTAGTCCAGAGACGAGGCCCAGATGACTTATTTTTGGCAGTAATGCAGTAGACACCCACTTGAGACTGCACGTGTTTGAGTGAAATAGGAAGGAATGGGTGGTATATGTTAATCTGTGCTAGTTATAAAATGTAATTCTCCTATACCAAATCCCTTGGAAATGCAATGTCATAATCCCTGATATTAGTTGTAAATAATTTGACTCCAGATGTTGCTGCATTAATGAAGATTTCTGTCAGCTCTAGGGATGCATTAATTAGCTCCAACAGAACTTCACTGAGGACTTGGTATTTATCTTTTAGTTCACCTTTCCTTTCTATTTCAGAGTCAGGCAGTAATGACAATTTTCAGTCAGTGAACCATGTTAAATTCCTTAGAATAATTGATTTGAGTTTCATTTTAAAATCACTGTTGGTGTTCTTTGCCCATGAATCTAAACACTGAGGTCCATTTCCTCTGGATTTAGCAGTAAATTGATCTTTGTGTCAGCCTTGGGTGTCACTGAGCTTCTCCGCGGCAGGCACTGTGAACGGCTCACTGTGTCTCCTTGGGCTGCTCAGCCAGGCGCCTGTGGCTCAGTTTTCCTTGAGAGAGCGCCTGGCTTCCGAACATTCTTCAGGACTGTGATTTGTGCCCCAGAGTGTCTGTTTCTCTGTCAGGAGTCATTCCTTTAAAAATGACTTGGATTTCTGCAAAGTCTTATTTTTTTTTAAATAATAGTCTCATTTCTTGAAGATATGGCATCTATAATCTTTCTTCATTTTGTTGACATTTTGTCTGGTATAACCTATTGCTTAGAAAGAAAACTAACTGAAAAATGGTCATTTTAAAAAATGAACAAACATGCCGGTAATGGTTGCATAGAGGCTTAGACACTTGAGAATGGAGGAGTGATAAATTTTATGTTGTGTATTTTATCACAAAGTTTTTAACTTAAAAAGTGAAGAAATACTTAATGTTCACTATTTGATGAAAGCATGCACAATTAGAATAATGTTTCTGAAATCCCCTGGCATCTTCCAAATAATGTGTGAGACTGTTCCATGCAATGTTTTAATGTAGTGGAATCGTAATTATATCTATGTAGCTGTGCCGAAACAAAACAGGAATAGGAACAAAAATTGTTTCAAAACTAGAAAATATTTCAAAAATAAATGTCAATTACTTAAAAATAATTGTTGCTTTATTTTTCAATACCAGGGTTTGAGTGTAGGGCCCTGCCTGTGCTAGACAAGCATCCTACAACTGAGCTAAGTCCTCTGCCCTTTTAACATTTTGATACATTGTCTCACTAAATTGACCTTGAACTTATGATCCTCTCAAATATCTTTGGTTACAGACGTGTGCCACCACTCCCAGTGGCATAGTCTTCATATCCTTGATAAATCAAAGATCTGTTCCGCTACTCTTCCATCTTGTTTATACCTGATCAATCCTCAAAGAGTTCAGGAGCCTGCTTTTCATTTTAGTTAGGCAACAGGCATATCTACTGTGACTCTGAACTCATGACCTTATACTCTCTGTTTCTTCAAACTTTAAACTTCTAGATCTAGCCAAATAGTGATTAAACCACCTGCAAGCAGATGCAGGGGGCTGGGGATTCGATACCCGGGCCTGCTGTGCAGGCCCCTCCCCCAGGGTGCACTGAGACTGTGATTGAGACTGGGTTTGGTGGTGCACACCTGTAATCCCAGCATTTGGGAGGCTGTAAGCAGGCCAGGGAGATAGCTCAGTGGAATAAGTGCTTCCCTGGAGGCTGTAAGCAGGAGAATCACTACAAGTCCGATCTAGTAGTGAGACCCTGAACACCCTGTAGACCCTTCCCTAAAATATTGAAAACAATAATAATAATAAATAAATAAACTTCTAGTTCTTCAAAACCCTAATCATCTTCCTTATAGGTTTACAGGCCAGGGAGATAGCTTATCGGCTTAAGTACCTGCCCAGCAAGTGCAGGCCCCTGAGTTCAATCCCTGGTACAAAAAAAAAATCTAGATTTCCTGAGAGTTCTTTTTTTCCTCTGTCTCCCGTTCTGATTTTTTTTTTAAAGTAATGTGATTTGGAACTGCCTTTTATGGGTTTTCCCTTACATTATTTCTTAAGCCGTGGCTTATTTCGTGTGGCACATGACATCTCAAAATCAGTTTGATTGTTAGTCATAATGGGCATGAGAGCATAATTCAAAGAGTACTCCCTCCCCTTATAAAAATATCTTGTGCTGGTGATATGAATAGATTTTAGGCCTTTGACATATTTCCAGAAAAAGTCCTTTTAGGCTATAAGAACTAAATGAACATAGTTATTACTTTGCAAAGTGGAGACTGGCTATGATCTCATTTTATATCTAAAAGGAGGGGCAAAGGAGACCCAAGTGTCAGGAGCTTCTTTCTCTATGACTGCCTCCTCTAACCCTTGGCTATAAGTATCACTTGTTTTTAGCAAAGTAACAAGGTTGGCTATTCAAAGGTTTACATAGGTTCTTTGAGAAAGTGAGAAATAAAATTGCCAATTATACCAGCAGTATCATCCAAAATGATTAGTTTTGCTACCTAATTTTTCTAAAATGAAATAAAAATTGTATTTATCTGAAATGGTCATTTCAAATAAACTGACCTGAGCATCTTTGGTGCTGCTTACCACCTGCAACACCATTCTGTCTGTAGGAGACAAAAGGAAATGGGGAGCCTGTGAAGACTCTCCATTTGGGAATTTGGGCTCTCTGTTCAGTCTTTCTTCCCAGGGCCATGTTTATTTTGAGATTTGTTTTTTGAGATTTTTTGTTTCACAAAGATACTTTTTTTTCTTCCTTATTAATGTTCAAAGTTGGGCCCAGGGGCCCTAGTTCTGGTGAGAGGATGCCAGCAATGACCCTAGCTAGGTTCTCTGCACACAACCTTGTAGAGCTACCGGCCCTTGAGGAGCTCACATGGACCCATATTCACCCACCTTTAGGTCACATCTCTAGCTCTGCTCTGCTGGGTTGTTCTCTGAATTCCTGTGCCCCTCTATTTCTAGTCTTTCCTCCCTCTTATTTTCCTGTTTCCTTTTTCTACTTTTTTTTTTTTTTTTTTTTTTTTTTTTTTTTTTTTTTTTTTTTTTTTTTTTTTTTTTTTTTTTTTTTTTTTTTTTTTTTTTTTTTTTTTTTTTTTTTTTTTTTTTTTTTTTTTTTTTTTTTTTTT